>CM061063.1:78627159-78649159 GCA_030762895.1 Sophora flavescens
GAGAATAAGGATTTGTCTCAAAAACGATCTAAAACAAGCAGTGAACAAAAGTTTTCTAATCTGCCATAAAAAAGCCTATAAATAGAGGTTCTGGGTCGCTCCCTCTCGCGGGGCGAGCAAGCTCTCGCGAGGCGAAATTCAGTTTTGGCTCCATCTTGATTTGAATGCTCGTGAGGCGAGATGGTGATTCGCGAGGCGAGACAGAAAGGGTGACATCTCTGGCACAGTCAGGCCTTCAGGCTCGCGGGGCGAGATGGTGATTCGCGAGGCGAGACCGAAAGGGTGACTGTTGCTGTTCAGGCTGGTCTTCAGGCTCGCGAGGCGAGATCTTGTTTCGCGAGGCGAAACTTCCAGCATTTCTTTTCCACTGTTTTATTCATTTTCCTTGACTCTAAGAGCTTCACTTTTAACCTGAAACAATAAAAGGAAACGAAAAGCATAAATCTACTCAAAATAAACTAAAAACTACTAAAAATGCATTAAACGAATCAAATTCTAACTTAGGAACAAAACAAGGCCAATTTGGGAGATTAGCGAGGTTGACTCGCCCAATTAGGCACAAAATCTACCCCTTTTCTAGCTGGAAACTAGATGAGCCAGAGGCTTATCAAAACACCCCAAACTTAAACCTTGCTTGTCCCCAAGCAAGCTAAAACTCAAAAAGACTCAAAACTTGGCAAGCTTAAAGGATTCAATCAATTTTTGCCCAGATTTCATGCAATTTAACACAACAATTTTTCTTCAATGTTTCCCCCCTTACAACAATGTAATCTCCACATTCATTTACTTTAAACAATTGAGAATTCCATCATTCATGCAATCAGTAATATGAGTTGAGCATCCAAGTGACACACAAAAGGGAGATCACCAAATTCAAACAATTGCCTTCCTCACAAGGGCATTTAATATTTCACTCATTCGCTCAATTTGTCTAAGCTACCAACTTTTCACTCAATCTCGCATTTCAAGAGCACTACCCATGAATTTGATTTTCATCTCAATCAAGGTTCCCACGAAAACATGCATGCATCATCAAAAGGTCTTTCATAGGTTGTAATGAGGCATGGCTCAAGGTAAGATATTCAAAGGATAGAGGCTTAGTCCCTAGGATCAATGAGAGCATGAAACTAGCATTGCGACAATTGAATTTACTCTCATATTATTATTCTATTCCTTGCATTGGGTGGCTACAAACCTCTTCCTTTTTATACTTTTTCGCCTTGCCCTTTTTGGCATATATTCAATACTTTTCGTCACATTTTTTTCCTCAAGCCTTTGGCCTTTAATTTTACTTTTCTTTTTCTCAACTATGATTCATGAACTTGTAGCCACCCCAAACTTAGTTCCACAACAACACTCACAAAGCTAAAATTCCATGCTCTCCTAAATCCTAGGATAGGGGAAAATCATGGTTTTTCTGAGTTAATGGCTTGTAATGTAAGGTCATCAAGAACAATAGGCTTCAAGGCTTAATGTGGCTAACTAGGGATCATTCGTCAAGGTTGGTTCAATTTATGGCCAAGTAGTTATTTCAAAGAAAAATTGCCTAGATCATTTAATGCAACATATAAATATGCAAACCATGCACAGATTCAAGAAAATCCGAGAAAGTGCAGCTTAAAAGCGATTCACACAATTAAGAACATGTTGGAGGCTCAAATTTCTCACCTAGACATTTTTACAAATTGTTTGACCGAGATAAAATTCCTAGTGTGTGCACCCCTTCACCCCAAACTTGTCATAAATCAAGCAATCACAATATAATTTCTCAAAGTTAAATTTTCAATTTTTCACATGGGGATCAAATTTTCGATTTTCAGAACCTAGGGGGAAAATCATCAATGGTCAACATAATTCATGCAGTCAATCTATGCTAAATTTAATTAAAATCCACCAAGCTCGCCGACACAAAACTCACACACATACTCTTGATCTTCTCAAATTATTCAAGAGCGAAATTCAAAAACAAATGGAAAAAGGGAAAGAATAAGAGAAAGGATAAGAAATTTTTATCTCAAGGGGGTCCGAGCGGACCCCATGCTTTCAGTTGATTGCCTTGCCTCTTTTCATTTCTCTACTACCCCGCTTCACAGCGTGGCTAGTTTCGGCCTCATCCTCATCCAATTGGTTGGCCCATGATATTCCGGGCTCTCCATGTTGATCCATTCACAAGCAAACACGAAAGTTAAAGCAATAACATAAAAAAAAAGTAAATATATACAGCTATCCAAGTTTGCCAAGAAAGGTCGAAGAGACGAGTTTCTAGCTAGCTATCAGTGTACAACCATATCGAAACTACTAGCTAGAACTCTAAATAAAGTAATGCAGGGGCCCGGATCACTGATCAAAATCAATGCCGTCCGCCGGGTCACCCTGGTCCTCCGGTGCCTCCTCATCCTCTGGTCCCTCAAGCACCCCCCTGTGGCATAGCACCCTGGTCCCTAGGGTAGTCCTGCCACCCAAGCCGAGGGGATAGTTCCTCCTCGGAGGGGTATACGGGCACCCGACCCTCCTGCTGGGCCAATGACATCTCCCGAAAGAACTCCCGCAGCACCACCTGATCCCGCCTCATCGCCTGCTGATTCTGTAAGAGCAGAGCCATGTCCGCTGATCGTGGCCTCTGAGTGGGTAGGGGTGGCGGCCTCCTAGGTGGGGCCGGAGCTAAGTAAAAGAAACGCCGGATGTACTCCTGGTCGATGGGCTGCCGTGGGACCTTCTCCATCACTGTACTCACCGGCATCCCCGCCCGGCGGATGAGCTCGGTGATCAGCAACACATGCCCTAGGCTCTCCTTCAGCACCCGGGAGTTCGCCTTCATCTGGATATCTGTGGCGATGACTCCCCCGACGTTGATCGTGCGGCCCGTCAGTATGCCGTAGAGGAGATGGGCTCTGGCAGCGGTGACTGTGGACTCATGAGAGCTCACTCGAAGGTTGGCTTGTAAGAACGCCGACCAGACCTTGGCATTCGGGGTGAGGTCCTGCCTCCTCAACCTCGAGAGGTTCCCCAACGTTTCCATCTCCCAGGCAGCTCCTTGGACCAGCAGGTGTCGACGATGGCCTGAGCTAGGGCCTGCACTGCGAGGAGCTTCTCGTACTCGCAGGCCTCCTCTCCGATGGGAATCCCCAAGCATAAGCTAATATCCGATGCATTGAATGTAATGGGGACCCCCTGAACCTCCGTCGCACAATTCAGGTCTGAAAACTCGAGTTTGAGAGCGTTGGCATAAAATTCCTGCACCAGTTTGATATCATACGGGTGAGGAAGATCAGCCAACACCTCCCAACCTCAGTTGTGTATCTGCTCGGAGACGCTGGCGTAGTTGTTGCCCACCAGGGACACACGCCGCTCTAAGACCATCTCCTTTCTCACCACCAAGTCCCAATGCTTCCTGTGATCAGGAGAGCGGAACCTGGGAGAGTAGGAGGTGGCCCTAGAGGAGGCGCCCGACCCTGAAGGCAACTCTATGTCGTCCCCCTGAGCAGATGCGCGCTTCTTGCGCTTAACCTGCCGCAGCCACCGCAACGGTGTTCTTAGGTGGGGCCATAACCTGAAAATCATAAAAATCCCAGTACAGTTCATAAATCAGTATTGCAGAACATGTATAACAGAGGCACAAATTCAGTGTAATTCTATCCTGCTAAACATCCCAATTGCTCACCCCACTGTCCCACTCACATGCAAATATGCAACGAATACCCGGACAGCATACCAACTATATTCCTAACACAACTAACCATAATACTCAGATCAATCATTAGGCAGTTAGTTTCAAATTGCATTCGTGGAATATTAAAGTACCCTAAGCCTTCATGATCAACATTCATCATTTTACTCAGATCAGATGACAATGAGCAGTAACACTCCCTAGACTAGACAAGGTCATGATCATGGCGTCTACTGTTGACGAATCTGGGCAAGT
Organism: Sophora flavescens; assembly: GCA_030762895.1. Classification (NCBI taxonomy): domain Eukaryota; kingdom Viridiplantae; phylum Streptophyta; class Magnoliopsida; order Fabales; family Fabaceae; genus Sophora; species Sophora flavescens. The sequence goes on from CM061063.1 coordinate 78,631,082, forward strand.
ATACCCAGTCGTGCAAGTAATACGGTGGTGAGACCGGTTATCGTATCCACGGGGATTGGATGTCCACTACCAATTCACAAACTCAGCAACTATCTAGACTATGAAAAGAAATCAAAACAAACAAAAGAAAAGAAATAAAATCTTTTTGTCTTTTTGGGGACTTTTAACAAACACTTGGAGTGCAAAAAGGATATGTTGGGACTAGACTTCACCAAACCTCTAACTCATGTACTATCAGGACTAGATACCTCCCATTCATGCTTCAGATATTAAAATCAAACCACTTAATTACTCAAACCCCAATTCCTCGGATGGCAAGAGCCTAAATCCACTAATAGACCCTAATTCCTTAGGTGGCCTAGATTAATGAATTTGCATTAGGATTAAGGATTACGCGATTACTAGTAAACCTAACTCCATTCCTAGATGAAAGGGTTACTAGGTGATTAAATTCAATTCCGGTTTTAATACGAATTTCCAAATTGCATATCAAAACACAAATCAAGTCATGGGGGTGCTAGCCACAACAAGCATTAAGCACAGAAAATTAATCACTAATATGAAGGCATGAACACAGAATAATCAGTCAAGATAAATACATAATAATCAGTTTGGTTACATCTAATCCCAACAAACAGGATTTAACTACTCATAATTACAGAAAAAGTCAAACCAGAAAAGTAGTAGAGAAAGGAAGAAGGAGAGAACTCCATTGAAGCTTCCCACTGTCGTCACAACAACCCCCTAACTCAGCTCCCTTCTAGGGTTGGAACCCTAGCCCAGCCGCAGCCTCCAAGTGCTTCCCCCTCCAAGAACTCCTCAATTCTGCCCTAAAACAGCAACTTATACCAATCAGACTCTGCGCGAGCTCGCGAGGCGAATATTAAAAATCTGGTCTTCAGGATTGGAACTCTCGCGAGGCGAAAGTTTCTCGCGGGGCGAAACCGAAAGGTTGCATTTTTCTGGCACAGTTAGCTTTCAGGGTCACGTGGCGAATTACCTCTCGCGGGGCGAATCTTCAGAATTCTGCTTGGCTCAATTTCTACTCTTTTCAAGATCTAAATTCATCCAAACTTCATTATGGCCAAATCTGCACAGTTTTCCTCAAGTTCCTGCAAAATAACACCAAGAAACCGCTTCATCCGTTCCAAGGGAAAATCTAACTAAAATCTTATAAAGAATGCCTAATCTATATGAAAAATGCATGCAAAAGTGTACAGAAAATATAATGTAAAATCACACTATCATCTACCCTACTACCAGTTATAACAGACAGTTAGTGCACAGTGTGTGGTCATGACTGTTTGAATTCCACACGGCATAAACAAGCGAAGAGTGAAGTCAAATGAGATGTTACTTACCTTGTAGAGATGAAGGAATGCGAATGCGTGAGGGTGAGAGTGAGTGAGGCAATGAAATGAGTGGGGATGAAGTTGAACCCACGCGCGAGAGAGAATGAACAGTGAAGGGTCACGAAAATGCTTCGCGATCCGCTCGCGGGGCTGATAAACATTTCAGCTTTCACGAGGCGAGACCCTAATTGCAGATTCGCGAGGCGAATCTGGAAAAATTGTTCTTTCACTCTTTCCAGAATCGCGAGGCGAGTAATAGCGTGCGAGGCGAATCTGGAATTCCAACAGCCGATGATGCCCATATTCGCGAGGTGAAAGCGGCTCTCACGATGCGAGACAGAAGCATGAGCAAGCCTCTGAGATTCAGGCCTTCTGTCTCGCAAGGCCACTGTGGATTCACGGGGCGAATCTAGTTTTTTTTTTAATAGTAGAGAAAATGACAGAAACTTAAAAAGAAATAAAGGATATCTAGCTTGGGTTGCCTCCCAAGAAGGGCTTATTTAACATCCCGAGCCTGACTCAAGTCACCCCTAAGGGTTAATCCATAAGAAGAACTTGCTTGCCATTTGGGATTGATTCCCCATGGTAATGCTTTAGCCTTTGCCCATTTACCTTGAAGCTGCCAGAGGCCCCTTCTAGTTCTACCGCTCCTTGTGGAAAAACTTGGAGGACCTTGAATGGTCCCGACCACCTTGATTTTAGCTTTCCAGGAAAGAGTCTCAACCTTGAATTATAAAGAAGTACCATTTGTCCGGGCTCAAACCTCCTAGGCAAGATGTGCTTGTCATGCCATGCCTTAGTCCGCTCTTTGTAGATTCTTGCATTTTCATATGCTTGCCTGCGGATCTCGGACAACTCATTTAAGTCCAAAAGCCTTTTTTCACCGGCCTTTGTCATATCAAAGTTGAGTTCTCGAATTGCCCAATAAGACTTTTCCTCCAATTCCACCGGCAAGTGGCATGCCTTTCCAAACACCAAATTGTAAGGAGATCTTCCAATTGGAGTCTTGAAGGCGGTCCTATAAGCCCATAAATCATCATCTAACCTTTTTGACCAATCCTTCCATGAGGAGTTGACGGTTTTCTCAAGATTACGCTTCAACTCACGGTTGGATACCTCCGCTTGCCCATTTGTTTGGGGATGATAAGGAGTAGAGACCCTATGCTTGACCCCATACTTCTCAAGAAGCTTGTGCATTTGATTGTTGCAAAAGTCGGATCCCCCATCACTAATCAACACTCTAGGGACCCCAAACCTCGAGAAGATATTGCGCCTTAGGAATTCCATGACTACCCGCGCATCATCCGTAGTTGTTGGGATTGCTTCTACCCACTTTGACACGTAGTCAACCGCCACCAAAATGTATTGATAGGAGAAAGATGGTGGGAATGGTCCCATGAAATCTATCCCCCACACATCAAAGAGCTCTACTTCAAGCATGCAATTCTAGGGGTGTTCATGCCGCTTAGAGATGTTGCCAACTCTTTGGCAACGATCACAGTTCTCAACAAAGGTGTGGGCATCCTTGAAGAGTGTTGGCCAATAAAACCCGCTTTGGAGGATTTTTTTCTGCAGTCTTTTTTCCCCCATAATGCCCACCATAATCTGAGCTATGACAATGCCACAACAGGTTTCCGAATTGGTCATGAGGAATGCACCTTCTTAGGATCCCATCCGAGCATTGCTTGAAAAGATAGGGGTCCTCCCACACATAATACTTTGCATCCGAGAAGAAATTCTTCCTTTGTTGATTAGTCCAACCTTGCGGAACCACATTTGAAGATTTGAAGTTGGCCATGTCCGCGAACCAAGGAAAGGAATTTTCAATGAGTGCAAACAGTTTTTCATCAAGAAATTCTTCCTTGATGTCTAACAATTCCTCCTCGGTGTCAGGATTGACCAACCTAGATAAGTGGTCCGCCACACCATTGTCGGATCCCTTCCTGTCCTTAATCTCTAGATCAAATTCCTGCAAAAGAAGAATCCACCGAATTAATCTAGGTTTGGCCTCTTGTTTTGTCATCAAGTGTTTTATGGCCGCATGATCGGTGAAAACAAAAATCTTAGACCCCACAATATAGGATCTAAACTTATCTAAAGCAAAAACCACAGCAAGTAGTTCCTTTTCAGTGGTGGAATAATTAGCTTGTGCCTCATTCAAAACTTTACTTGCGTAATAAATGACATGAGCTAACGTTTCCACCCTTTGTCCCAAAACAGCCCCCACCGCATAATCACTAGCATCACACATGATTTCAAATGGTAAATTCCAATTAGGTGCAGTGATTATGGGTGCGGTGACAAGCATATTTTTCAAAATAGTGAAAGCATTTAAACAAGAAGCATTAAACTCAAAGGATACATCCTTCGCAAGAAGGTCACAAAGCGGCTTTGCGATTTTGGAGAAGTCCTTGATGAATCTCCCAGTAGAACCCGGCATGACCCAAGAAACTCCTCACCCCCTTTACATTGGTTGGTGGGGGAAGCTTCTCAATCAACTCAATCTTGGCTTTATCAAACTCAATCCCCCTTTGGGAGATTTTGTGCCCCAAGACTATACCTTCCTTGACCATGAAGTGGCATTTCTCCCAATTGAGCACAAGGTTAGTCTCTTGGCACCTTTTAAGCACCAAAGTCAAGTTCTTCAAGCAATTGTCATATGAGGTCCCAAAGACCGAGAAGTCATCCATGAACACCTCAATGCATTTCTACACCATGTCCGAGAAAATAGAAAGCATGCACCTTTGGAAAGTAGCAGGAGCGTTGCACAATCCAAAGGGCATCCTCCTATAGGCAAAGACTCCATAGGGACAAGTGAAGGCCGTCTTCTCTTGGTCTTGAGGATCCACCACAATTTGATTATAGCCGGAGTAACCATCTAAGAAACAATAGTACTCATATCCGGATAACCTTTCAAGCATTTGATCAATGAAGGGAAGAGGGAAGTGATCTTTCCTTGTTGCCTCATTTAGCCTTCTATAATCGATACATACTCTCCACCCCGTGATGGTCCTTGTTGGGATCAATTCATTGCTTTCATTGACCACCACGGTTGTGCCACCTTTCTTTGGGACCACATGAATTGGACTAACCCAATTGCTATCCGATATTGGATAGATGATTCCGGTATCTAAAAGTTTAATCACTTCCTTACGCACAGCTTCTTTCATGATAGGATTTAACCGTCTTTGTGGTTGAACCACCGGCTTATAATCATCCTCCATCAAAATCTTATGAATGCATAGGGAAGGGCTTATACCTTTTAGGTCCGAAATCTTCCACCCAATGGCGGATTTGTGTTCCCTAAGAACTCTCCATAGCTTTTCTTCATCCTTTTTCAAGGCATTGCTAATGATTACCGGATGTTGTCCCTTCTCCCCCAAGAATGCATACCTTAAGTGGGTTGGGAGTTGCTTCAACTCCGGTGCTTTGTTATCTTCTTCCATTCCTTCATTGTTGAGCTTTTCCTTTGCACATTCATCCTTTGGGAGACTCGGTAAGGCTTCCATGTATTTTAAGCACTCAAGATAGTCCTCATCCCCCAAAGGGTCTTCATCCTCACTGTCATCATCACGGGATTCTACCAACACTTGTGCAAGTGAAGAACCATGGGCTTCTGTCGTGGCCCTTGCCATGACAATTGAGTCCACCATATCCACTCGATACACATCCGACCTCTTAGTGGGGTGCTTCATTGCTTCAAAGACATTGAAGACTACATTCTCATCTTGCAACCTTAGGGTGAGTTTCCCTTGTTGCACATCTATCAAAGCACGCCCAGTGGCCAAGAAGGGCCTACCCAATATGAGAGGGATCTCGGCGTCTTCATCCATATCAAGCACCACAAAGTCCACCGGAAATATGAACTTGTCCACCTTCACTAACAAATCTTCGACCACCCCATAAGGATATTTTATAGAACGATCGGCTAGTTGGAGTGACATCCGTGTATCTTTGGCTTCTTTGATACCCAACTTCTTCATCATAGAGAGGGGCATCAAGTTGATGCTTGCCCCTAGATCACACAATGCCTTTCCTAGAGTCATCTCCCCAATGGTGCATGGTATAGAAAAAGAACCGGGATCCTTCAACTTTGGAGGTAGTTTTCTTGGAAGAATGGCACTACACTCCTCGGTCAAAGCAACCGTTTCCTCATCCACTATTTTCCGCTTCTTGGAGAGAAGCTCCTTCATAAACCGGGCATAAGATGGCATTTGTTCCAAGGCTTCCGCAAATGGAATGTTAATTTGAAGTTTGCGGAAGACATCAAGGAATTTATTGAACTATTTATCTTGTAGAGGCTTCTTCAATCTTTCAGGATATGCTACCTTCATGAAGGGCGGGAGGTCTTTGGGTTCAACCCACTTCTTTCTTCGGAACTCTTCATCTACAAGTTTTAACCTTCCCCCTTGCTCCGGTGCCTTGTCACTTGCCAACTCCTCTTTCATAGGTTGCTCTTCCTCAACATGTGGTTGTTCTGAGGCCTCAGCTTCCTGAGAACTAGTTGCACCCCTGTTAGATCCCAACACCCTACCGCTTCTAGTTGCTACGGCATTACATTGGTTCTTAGGGTTGTTCTCGGTATCACCTGGGAAAGTGCATGGGAGACGCTCATTTAGTTGCTTTGCTAGCTGAGCTATCTGCGTCTCTAGATTCTGAATTGTCGACCATGTATGAGTTGCCAACTTGTCAATGGTTGTGCTTGTATTGATTGACAACTTCTCAATTGTCGCATTCATCTTTTCTATAGCCAACTCCCAAGGTTGCCTTCCACCATCTGTTGTTTGCAATTGATTAGGCCCTGGAAAAGCCTGCTGAGTATTGCGTTGATGGATTCCATAGTTCGGCCTTTGATTCTGTCGAGGTTGTTGTTGTCCAGCTGGACCACCACTAGCATTACTCCAAGCGAAACCCGGATGGTCTCTCCTCATATAACCCCTATTCTGATTATGACTGTAATCATTTTGTCTGTTCCTCTGATAGTTGTTCTGGGGCATGATGTCATAGAAATTGTGGCACGAGTTCACATGTTCTTGAGAGAAGTTGAACAGACAACTCCGAATGTCATGATTTCTATTACAATTATCACAACCCGGAGGCATTCCTTCGTGTATCACATCAACCTTTTTGTTCCCAGACAATGCCGCATTTTGCATCTTCAACAATTTATTTTGCTCTAGAATGGCTTCTATTGTTGCAGAACTGACTCCACTTGAGGTTTCCCTACCACGGTTGTAATTATTGTTCGACATCTTCTCCAATAACGTCCATCCATCCTCAGCTGATAAATAAGAAAAAGAACCACCCGCTGCGGTATCACAATTCATCTGGTAGCGCCCCCTTAACCCGTTAAAGAAATGTTGAACCTTGGAGATCGGGTCAAAGAAAGCCGAAGGACATCTTCTCAAGAGCACATTATACCTCTCCCAAGCTTCATTATAAGATTCATCTTCTGTCTGCCTGAAAGATGTGACGGCTACTCTTGCTTGTGCCGCTTTCTGAGGAGGAAAATATTTAGTGAGGAACTTTTGGGCCATTTGTTCCCATGTTGTGATACTGTTGCGATCCAAGCTGTCAAACCAATCGTGAGCGGTATCCCTAAGAGAGAGAGGGAATAGCCGCAAGCGAAACTCATCTTGAGAAACTCCTCTTGTCTTCTGCATGTCACAAGCTTCAAGGAAGCGAGTGATGTGTCTATGAGGGTCTTGTTTGCCACCCCCATCAAATTGATTCTCACGGATATGGGCTATGACACATCCTTCCACTCTGAAGGAATCTGTATTGAGGTTGCCCCTCACGATAGAAGAAGCACAATCATCCAAATTGGGTAGATTGTACTCGAAGAGAGTCTTGTAAGGAGGAGGAGGAGGAGGGTTTGCTTCGGCCATCCTCTCAAAATTAATTGCTTCAAGCCTCTTTCGTTCTCTAGCTTCCTTCCTTAATCGCTTCTCGGTCTTGGTGATCTCCGAATCAAATAGCAAGTCCTCTTGTGAAAGGGTACCTCGCATACAAAAACTAGGCAAGACCAAGTGGAATCAAAGAAGTAGAGAGAAATAATAGTAGATAAATAGCAGAAAAATAAAAATAAAAATAGCATAACCAAATAATCAAACTTCCCAAAAATTAGGAAAATTGGTTGTGCCAATCCCCGACAACGGCCCCAAAAACTTGTTGAGTCACCGGCAAGTGTACCAGGCCGTCGTAAGTAATAAACACGGTAAGATATTACCGATGTCGAACACAGGGATTGGGCTACCAATTCTACCAATTTGCAAGAAATTCGATACTTTTGACCAAGTAAAAGCAAGTTGTTGAGAAGAGAGAGAAAATAGGATAGCAATTTAAATCAACAAATCAATTAGAGATAAAGTAGGTAGAGATAAGATAAGATAAGAATTAAAATATGGATTAAACATCTAAGGTCACAAATCCACATACCCAATCATGCATAGTACCCAAGTGATGATGATCCCCTCCCTAAGTTCAATTGCAATGTCAACCAGGACCCCCAAATTCTCCTAGTGACACTATCGTGCTCAATAGGACGTATTCAATGATTGAATTAATTACTTGCTACGGTCTCATAACCCAATCATCAAACTCTATTAAATCTTGTTCCCTATAAGGTTGCACAGATCTCCTACTCACTCTCGTGCAATATTCAATCAGTGATCCCAATTCAAGTTCTAAATGCGAATTACCTATCAAGCCTCATCACTTTAACTAGTCAATCATGCATGCTTATGATCAACGCAATAAATTCAGAATTGAAAAACATGAATTGAGGCGAAGGAGGGAAACATACATCACGTTGAACGCTATACCGTCATGGGTGGTTTCATTGATCCCTTAGACAAGGGAATTAGTTCCTCATGCTTGTAACAACGCACAAACAATTGGAGTTCATCATAATTGTAAAATAGGAAAAGAACATAGGGAGACGCAACTCCAGAAATAAGGATTTGTCTCAAAAATGATCTAAAACAAGCGGTCAACAAAAGGTTTCTAATCTGCCCTAAAACAGCCTATAAATAGAGGTTCTGGGTCGCGCCCTCTCGCGGGGCGAGCAAGCTCTCGCGAGGCGAAATTCAGTTTTGGCTCCATCTTGATTTGAATGCTCGCGAGGCGAGAAGGTGATTCGCGAGGCGAGACAGAAAGGGTCACATCTCTGGCACAGTCAGGTCTTCAGGCTCGCGGGGCGAGATGGTGATTCGCGAGGCAAGACCGAAAGGGTGATTGTTGCTGTTCAGGCTGGTCTTCAGACTCGCGAGGCGAGATCCTGTTTCGCGAGGTGAAACTTCCAGCATTGCTTTTCCACTATTTTCTTCATTTTCCTTGACTCTAAGAACTTCACTTTTAACCTGAAACAATAAAAGGAAACGAAAAGCGTAAATCTACTCAAAATAAACTAAAAACTACTAAAAATGCATTAAACGAATCAAATTCTAACTTAGGAACAAAACAAGGCCAATTTGGGAGATTAACGAGATTGACTCGCCCAATTAGGCACAAAATCTACCCCTTTTCTAGCTGGAAACTAGATGAGTCAGAGGCTGATCATACGGGTTGGCCCGAATAAGCTGCTATTCTCAGGTATATGTTGTACTAAAAGGCCAACTACATCGAGTAGGTTGTATGCTAGTGCATTTGATGGAGGTGACTGGGAGACGCTTGAGATGCTCCATATTCTACGAGAGGTCTGACCGAGTACCGAGTACTTTACCCTGCTATGCACCCCAAGTAGATTACTCAGGTATTCGGCTGGGTTCTCATGAGGGGTTTTCGACTTTCCCTGGTGTATGAGCTGCTCACCCGAGTACCGAGTAGGCAGAGTACTTGGTCGGAATTCAGGTAGAGTTGTCAATTACTCGGGTCCGAGTATGCCGAGTGTGTGTGGCACTCGGTCGGGTGTGCTCTTCCTTCAATCAAGGTAGTAGCTCGATTAGCCACATATGCCAGAGTGTGTCACCTTATTCTCGGGGTGCGTACGCTATGGCTGGCTTGATGCCTAAGTCGGGTGATCGAGGTTCTGTGTGCCCATCAAGGGCACTTGGCTGAGAACCAGGTGTGTTTTCGGGAAGTTTCTCAGATCCTGAGCCGGAGCTATTGTTTGACCAAGGTAGAGATCCGTTACTTGGGAGCCGGAGCTCAATCTTGGTACCGGGAGCAGGAGCACGACCATAGAAGAGAGCCGAAGCTTAATCTTAAACTTGGGAGCTGAAGCTCGACCAAGTTGGGGAGCCGGAGCTTAACCTTGAACTTTGGGAGCCGGAGCTCAACCAAGTAAGGGAGCCGAAGCTCGAATATGTTAGGGAGCCAGGGCTCGACTTGTGAGTTTTGAGAGAGCCGAAGCTCGACCTCGACTTTACCATTTGGTGATGGGGCTTTTGGTTCTCTAGTCTTCCGCATTTGTTTCTTCTCAATAGTGATGGACTAGTTTGCTCCCGATTTGATGTCTTCAAGTACTTAGCGTTTATTATTTCTATTGAAGAGTTCTCTCCTAACTTGATTTCTTCTAGAAACGTTCCGGCTTGGTCTTCGTCCTCTAGGAATATTGCTTGGAGGCTTGTCCCGAAATGATTTGAATAAGTGGGCTCATGGACCGTGCCCGACTAAGTTAAGGGAGCACGAGAGCTCCACCTTGCTCCATTTCAAAGGGGTTTATCCCGACTTAAAAAGGAAAGGTTGACCAAAGCGCTACTAGATTTATCCTGAGAAGGAGCTACTAGATTTTGCCAGTTGCTCCAAAGTCCATTCTTCCGTCATGTCCTAAAAGGACTTGTATTTTATTTAACCGTCAACTAGCTTGGTTCAAGAAGGGAAAAGCTTCGGTGTTTCCTCTGCCAAGTAGGGAGCCGGAGCTCGACCAAGTTGTTAGATCGGGGTCCAACTACCAGGAGTCGGGCTCGACCATGTTGGGAAGTGCGGAGCTTCAACAGAGTTGGGAACCGAAGCTCAACCGAGAAGGGGAAGTGCTGAGCATTTAACCAAGTTAGGAAGCATGGAGTATTCAACCAAGTACGGGAGCCGGAGCTTGATCGAGAGGGGGAAGCGGGAGTTTCAACCAAGTTGGGAAGTGCAGAGCATTCAACCAAGTGCGGGAGCCTGAGCTCGACCGAGAGGTGGAAGCGTGGAGCATTCAACCAAGTTGGGAGCCGGAGCTCGACCGAGAAGGGGAAGCGTGGAGCATTCAACCAAGTTAGGAAGCACGGAGTATTCAACCAAGTTGGGAAGCATGGAGCATTCAACCAAGTATGGGATCCAGAGCTCGACCGAGAGGGGGAAGCGCGGAGCTTCAACCAAGTTGGGAAGCACGGAGCATTCAACCAAGTACGGGAGCTAGAGCTCGACCGAGAGGGGGAAGCGCGGAGCATTCAACCAAGTCCGGGGAGCGTGGAGCATTCAACCAAGTGCGGGAGATGATTCTCAACCGAGAGGGGAAGTGCAGAGCATTCAACCAAGTACAGGAGATGAAGCTCAACCGAGAGTGCTGCATTTAAGTTAGAATAAAAATAAAGGAGATGATGAAATACTTCTTTAATTAAGGGAATTTCAAATTTTTAGAAATACCGAGCTCTATTGTCCTTGATGGTTGCTGCTTCGCGATGTCCTCCTCTCTACTATTCGGCTGTCTCCCTGGTTATCGACTTCTTCCTTTCGTCTGTTAAACCGTGTTGTTAGCCTTTCTCCAGCTAAGTCTTCCATTGTTCTTTTCAACGTTTCTACAATCTTCCGTAATGTGGCCGAAAGACTGATGACAGCGGTAGTGGTTTGATTGGTCAGCCTCGGCCCAAGACCTTCTTGGTGATGGGCTCGGGAAGTTGGTACCATATAATCCTTGTGGTATCTGAGGAATACTCGAACCTAGTGGAAAATCCTTAACACGTCTCTCACTTTCTTGACTGGCTTTCCTTCTTCAAACTCGACTCACTTTCGTCCCTCACTCTTCTCCTTCTCCTGGAATTTTATCTTAAACTGGCTTGATCGTACAGATCGTATCTCCTTGACTTGGCCACTTCCTCCATATCAATATACTTCATGGCTCAACTCTTGAGCACATCGACGTTATCTAAGATCTATGCCCAGCCATAGTGTTAAGCATCTCGGATAAGGGCAATGGCCTAATCACAGCTTAAGCGAAAAGGGACCCGGGATGATGCTACTCGGCCACTCAGTGTAAACCCGAGAAAAGTAAAAGGTCTCCCGATTATGACAAGCACAAGACAGCAGCCAAAGGAAGGGGTTCATCCCGAGTACCACGTCCATACTCGGTCGAGAAACCCAAGTATGCTAAGCTCTCTCGGGACAGGCCTCGAAAATGGTGTAATATTGACTGCTATGTGCTGGATTGGGGCCAAGAATACTCTTTGGAGTTTCAGACTTGTTACGATGTTTGATAACCCAATAACTAGTGAGCCATTCTCGGCCCAACCGGTTCTCGGCATTGTTCGTCCAAGAATGGGCAGTGTTCTCGGTCATAGGCCAGGACCTCCCAGGAAAATCGAGTAGTCCAGATGTCTCAAGGACATGATGAGATGCTCCTCCGAGTCACAGTAATGATTGAGCAGGACGACGGTTGTTCACATGGCAGTTGGATGATGTCAGTAGTGGCGATGAGAACGACGTCGCGGTCGAACGGCCCGAGCTGTGACTGCATCTGGCGAAGGCGTTTCGGCTTCGAGGTTTTTACCAACCCATCTTCAGATCCTAGATATTCAAAGGACAACCATGCGATCTGGACATGAGATGGATTTGGCGGGAGGCCGCGGTGCTGCTCGACGATGGCAATGATGAAGGTTGATGGTAGAGCTGGTTCACGCACGGCGGTTGTGACAAGTTCTAAACCTAAACCCTACGACGTTGCTTCGGTAAGGTCGAAGAATAAACTCGTGCGGTTGTGTGCTGGGTGGTTCTCATAGAGGAAGAGGATGGTAAAAGGTGTGGATATTCCTCATTCTTGAATAGCGATAGATCTGGAAGATGGGGTTGACTGGGGCGTGACGGGGTTGGCCGTAGTGACAGGGCACTCTCTGTTTCTTCTTCTTTGAACAAGGTTGGGGAAGGAAGATAAAAGTGGGAGATGCCGGACTTGGTGGTTCCGATCAGTGTGGTGGCTAATGACTTGGGTGGTCGGGGCATGGTTTTACCTTGCCCCACGGTGGGCGCCAATTGTTCCGTCCGATTTTGTTCGGGTAGAAACAATGAGCTCTGGTTAGGAGGAGCGGTGGGGGTTTTGTGGATTGAGCCTGACGGAGTGAGATCTCCGCTCCTACGTATCCCGGTAGGGAATCAAGGCCTACGTAGTTCTAGGGTAGCTGATGATGGTGGGTCTCGTAGAGAAGGTGGTGTTCCGGCGGTGGAACTAGGGTTATGGGTAGTTCACAGAGATTAGGGTTTTGCTAGGGTTTTTGCCTGGAAGGTGCCCCCTTGATTAGTGAGCGTCCCCCTATATATATACACGCATGGAGGGAACTTCTCCGTACATCACCTGGTCCCCCCTCTAGGCCGTTAGCGGGTATCACGGATCGTAGGCGTCGTCCATAGGGTCTCCACTATTCTGGTGTCACGTGTCCTAGTCGTACAACTAGCAGCTAGCATTTGAGACATGTATCCTTGAGAATGTTCTAGTACATTCGGAAGATAAACTCGGGAGGCGTTTGGCATGCTCGATAGTCTACAAGTGGTCTGACCGAGTACCAAGTACTTCATCTCGATGTATACCCGAGTAGATTGCTCAGGTACTCAAGTAGAGTTGTTAAGGTCTCGGTCCGAGTAAGCCGAGTGTGTTTTTGGGAAGTGGGTAGGTACTCTTGGCCGAGTACCGTGTAAGTACTGGGTAGTTGGCCGAGTACTCCGAGTAGACTGCGGACTGTGTACTTGACCGAGTACCGGGTGAGTACTGGGTACTTGGCCGAGTACTGGGTAAGTACTCTCGGCCGAGTACTGGCTGGGTAAGTGCTCTTGGCCGAGTACTGGCTGGGTAAGTGCTCTTGGCCGAGTACTGGGTAAGTAGAGTACTCGGTCAAGGAGTTCTCATTCTCGGGCAAGTGCATTCCTTCTCATTCTGGTCGAGTAAGTGGGTTACTCTGTCTCTGGTATCCATTAAGTCAGGTCTTAACCCTCATGTCTGACCTGTGCTCGAAACAGACTTTGGTCAATGTTAGGCCGTTGTCCCGAGTTGTACGGGTCGCTTGTCTAACCCGATAGTAAAATGGGCCGAGTACAAACCCATGGTAGGAATATATACATATATATATATATATATATATATATATATATATATATATATATATATATATATATTTTCTGATGACTATCTCACAAATAGGATAGGAACATGTTCATTTTCATCTCAGTAACTACATCTTCCTGTCCTGTACATAAGTTTCGATGTAAAAAAAAACTCACTTTTAAGTCCTGGCAGAATATTGTGATAAGATGTTAAACATGTTCATTAAAAGGCGTGTGCAGCCGATTGCCAGGACCATGTACAGTTAGAGGTGGGTATTTGGACTCGGGTCCGCGGACAGTCCGTTAAACCCGCAGTCCGCGCGGACTTGGACACCCTAAAATGCGAGTCCAAAAAAATGCGGGCTTGTTGAGTCCGGTCCGTTTAGCCATGCGGGCTTAATCGGACTCGGTCCCATGGATCGCGGACCCGTCCGATGACCGGTCCGTTTAAAAAAAAAAATGACTCTTTGGTCCAAAAAACTAGCCCATCTCACTTATACACTCACCCTGTCACTCGTGAGCTCGCGGGTCTCTAATTGTTCTAGCCATTATTTCCTTCGGACTTCGGTAATTATATTTGATGTCTTGCATTTTTTGATGTTTGCTCCTTGGCGCTGGGCGCTGGCTCCTGGCTCTGGGCGTACTTGCACAAAATAAATTCTCGCGAGGCGAGATAAATTTCGCGACGCGAAAGTGTAAAGTCCGCGGACAGTCCGTTTAGTCCGCGGACTATGCGGACTGGACTTGGACTCTATTTTTCAGAGTCCATTTTAAATGCGGACTATAAAGTCCGATCCGTTTAAATGCGGACTTATGCGGACCGGACTTAAACGGACCGGACTAGTCCGTTTACCCACCTCTATGTATAGTACTCCAATTCTCCGTTGAGCCGTGTTAATTGAACACATTTTTTGCGACATCATACTCGACATCTGTTATAGTAGCACACTGTAGCATTACTGTAGTAGCACTTTTTTTTTTAAATTTTGACTTTTTTAAAAAAGTAAAAATTTTATTTCTAAAAAAACCTATTCACCAGATAATGAACTGAATTCACCAGATATTTGTACTTGATTCACCAGATATTTGTACATACTTAACCAAAAAATTTATTTCTCAAAAAAAACCCATTTACCAGATATTTACACATACTTAACCAAAAACTTTATTTATAAAAAAAACACATTCACCAGATAATGAACTGAATTCACCATATATTTGTACATGATTCGCCAGATATTTGCACATATTTAACCAAAAAATCTATTTCTCAAAAAAACTCATTCATCAGATATTTACACATACTTAACCAAAAAATTTATTTATAAAAAAAAAACACATTCACCAGATAATGAACTGAATTCACCAGATATTTATACCTGATTCACCATATATTTGCACATACTTAACCAAAAAATTTATTTCTCAAAAAAACTTATTCACTAGATAATGAACTGAATTCACCAGATATTTATACCGGATTCACCATATATTTGCACATACTTAACCAAAAAAATTATTTCTCAAAAAAACTCATTCACCAGATAATGAACTGAATTCACCAGATATTTGTACCCGATTCACCAGATATTTACACATACTTAATCAAAAAATTTATTTATAAAAATATAAATTTTTTTTTAAAAAAAAGGACCCGTTACAATGCCGTACAGTACAGCTAAAATGCGACACATACGATATCACCGTATCTAGTATCGTGAAACTGTGTCAATTTAGCATCATTGTTCTCATTTTTTTCTTGAATGAAATGCAATCATATCATACCTGCTTTGAACAACACCTCCATGAAAAGCGAAAAAATTATGATGTGAACATGATCTCGAGTTTATACGATGTTGTTAATGTTACCACAAATGTTATCTTGACAATCAATATGGATAACTACGATGACAATCGTATATATGAGTGGCATTTCCAAAATTTTTGAGTAATTTTTGGGTCTCACCTTATGTTGGTTTCTGAAGTAAAAGTAGAGCTGTCCCTATAGTTGTCGTATTTGGGGTTGTTAGAATAACATAACTCTTAATGTTAGTTGGCAGAGTATTTTCACACAAAAATTAATTATCTAATAGTAATGATGGATATATTAACACACCTACCATGACTCAAAAATTAAACCACTTATGAAAAAATATTTAATTTTTATATACTGACAGTACAAAAATATCTTTATTTTGATAAAATTATTTGAAATAAATAGTATGCTTCTGGTGTATAACATTAAATATTTAATGGTTAATATATTTGGTTAATTTGTATATTCTTTATGCAAGAAATAATATAACCAATCCTTTCATGATATAAATTTAGATTCAAATATTTTCTATTTTCTTGGAGCAACTCTATATTCGAATAGATTTTGATATTGTTCGTGTGTTTCAGTGCACAACTAAAAAAGAGAGTTAAATCAAAGTATTATTTCCTCAATGTATTTTTTCAATTCGACATCAACTCAATTAAACTCTCTTCTTATTAGGTTAGTGATAGCTCAAGATTTCTTCTTTAGTTTGGTTTGGAAAGTGCAGTGAAAATGTTCGACAAACTCCTTTAAACATAGTTGTTTGCAACTTGCATAAAGAATGAAGGTGTTCTTAACATATTTATTTGTGTACCATATCTTGACATAATGAGACATGAATTAAAATTTTTAACTTCGTGATTTGTCAAAAGAAATTAAGAGATAGTATTGGTTCCTAATTTAGATGTTTATGTTTTGATGATACATGTGTTCTGATAATCTTTTTTTTTTTTAACCACACAAATATAAAACATTGAAAAATAATATTTTTATGATTAGTACCCGTGCGGCCAACTACACGCTACACTAGTAAGAAGCAACTCAAAACCAAAAAATGACATATATTACAAAAGTATTTCTTTTGCTCTTATCAAAATATCCCCAAAGACGCAGTGTGTGTGGCATATATTTTTTATGAACAAAAGGGGACTAAAGCAAAACAGAAACTAGAAACCTCTAGGGAACCAAATCCCTGCAGAATCAGCCAACAAAGCCATAGAAATAAAACATGGAGGAAATTCAAATAATCTAAAATTACTATCTAAAGGAAGGCCTGTCTTCGCCAGAATATCCGCCACTTAACTGTTTCACAGTCGCGGAAAGCATGAAAGTGGCTTTCCATTGTCGTTCCATTTTGAATTGCCTCCTTCTTTATTTCATTGTCTTTCTTTAACATATCTTAAGCTTCGCTTTTATCTCCCATCTTATAGCATATTACTTCCAAAATCTTTGGAGCTACCAGCATTAAAAAGCTTGCATATTCACAATGTCACTTTTGCTACAAGTGACAGTGGCTGTGCTGAACCTTATGCTGAATACTTTGGTCATTGAGAAATGTTTCCTACAGAGTGATGCCAAATTCCTCTGCATATCAAATTCTAAGCTTTTCAGTTTGACCATTATGGGCTCCCACAACTACATAAACAATTGCTGGACAACAACTTATGAAATCACTATTTCTACTCCAAAGCTTAATCTACTCACTATTGAGGGTGATCCTGTTCAATAACTCTCTTCTACAAGCAGTATTACTTGTCTTTAGAGGTATATATTGATGTCTGTGACTTCAATTGTTTTCGAGGTTTTCAGAACCTATTTAGTTGGCTGCAACTTCTCGCTAATGTAAAGATGATGACACTCTCTTTCGAAACCCTTGCAATACTACATGTAAGTTACTTTAATATTCTATTCTATATTTGTCATATTATTCACATGTTACATTCTTTGTAAGGATTTTTGCCTATACTCAATCTTGCCATTCAAAATTTTCATTAAAATCTGTGTCTTATTGATGCTCTTTCCGTAGGGTTTCTTATCTCTAGATTCCATCAGCACTCAACCTCCTTGCTTTGTCAGATTGAAGTCACTGAAGTTGGAAGCGAAACCATTTTTTGATATATTTGATGAGGGAGATATTTTTGATGAGGGAGTAAGCAGGATTGTAGAGTATTTGCTGTAGAACTCTTCATTGACCGGAGTTGATATCATAAGATGCAAAAAGTGATGTCAAAGCTTTATTCTTTAGGTAAAGAATTATATAAATGATTTTGTTTCATGTTTTCCTGCCTCTCTTATATGTTAGATTTATAGGTTGCTTTTTTATGAGCACTTTGCTTTTACACCCTTGGAGTATGTAGGCGTGTGGAGAATAGTTTTATATTTATGAAACTACAATTAGAAACCAATGTTTGTGGTGCTATTTTATTTTATACTTTGATGTGTCAAATATTTTTTTGGTTACATCTACTCTACTGTGCCTCAACTTAAATGATGACTTATACCAGGACCAGGGAAAAACAATTTCTTTTAAAGTTTGATCATCTTTTCTAGGATTTGTTTGGGTGGATGAGACAATATTGATGTTTCAGTGAGTAGGTCAGTGATTCTCACCCTTGCTAATTCTCATTTCAGTAAACCCCCAAATTGATTTAATTTCCCAAAACAGAATAATTATAC
>CM061063.1:78649659-78904659 GCA_030762895.1 Sophora flavescens
TGCTTTTATAGTGTCCCGGTCAACCCGCATTAAAGAACGTGGCTACTATGTCTTTGGGTTCATGAAGGAGATCATTCTGCACAATCAAACTAGTATCCCTACAGTGGTATGTCATTTATCTAGCTAGATAGTTTATATTTACAATGTAAAGTTCTTAAATTTGACCATTCAAACGTAGTTCAATCGTCAATTCATTTTATTCCGATGTTTTATTTTGAAGTTCTTCCTTAGTTCAAGTGTGCTTCTTACTCAGACTCCAAGTATAATGAAATCAGGGAATAGTGGTGTGGGTATGTAATAAATTTGATGAAACAAAAGTATGGAGCAAGCCAGTAAATTTTAGTAGTTTTGTATTTATTTTTTTGGTAAACAATCTAT
Source organism: Sophora flavescens (assembly GCA_030762895.1). Classification (NCBI taxonomy): domain Eukaryota; kingdom Viridiplantae; phylum Streptophyta; class Magnoliopsida; order Fabales; family Fabaceae; genus Sophora; species Sophora flavescens. The sequence continues at coordinate 78,650,038 of CM061063.1, forward strand.
CTTGCCATTTATGTAAACATTTTATTTTGTAAATAATTATATAGTTTTCTCTGAATGCTTGCAACGAGAATATGTATATCAAATTGCTAAAAAATATGTGACTTAAGACAATGTTTTTTAAAGGAATCAGCTATCTTAGTCCACAAAAATAGATGGTGTTTCATTAAGTATCGCTTATGTTAGATTCAACACTTAGATATTATCGTCCCGAAAAGTGCTATTTTAGGTCTAAAACTAGGATAGTGGTTCCAAGACAAAGTGTTATGTTCTGTCACAATATAAGACAACGCCTCCCTAAAAATGCATTGTTATAGTTTAATCTTTGATAGTGTAACGTTTAAAGCATTATCTAAGATTCCCTTGCAGTAATGTTTTTGCACTCCAATTTTGGAAAGAAAAAAACACTATCTAATATTAACATTTTCAATAGCACCAACATAATAGTAACCGAAACGCTTATTAAATGCCAAAAATAAGCACCATAAAATCCATATTATGTGTAATGGAGTAATTGCGATTCTTTTTTATAAAAGTTAGTTATTATACATGAAAGTCATACATAAATCAATCAACACCAATCTATTACGAAAAAAATTACCTAAACCATATTGCCTACTAGATGCATCAAATTTAAGTAAAATGGATTTGTATATATCACAAGAATAATTTTAATATTACTAGCTGAACATGCTTATCGATTTGCATTTATATTTTTTTCATAAGAGATCAAGGGTGTTTTTGAATTCCCGTTGGGAAGGTCTTAGTCCGTTTGGACCTTCATAGTTGGAATCCAAACACATACAAATTTATTATTTAATAATTTTTATATAAGCATTAGTTAGGTATAGTTATATATATATATATATATATATATATAAGCATTAGTTAATTATAGTTATGTATACCAAATAAACGTTGGTGCCATTTGGGTGAATAGAGGTAGTATCACCGCCAACAGGGTCGACACATCCAGTGCCCATCCGCTCACACTAGCTATGATTTGGGCTGACTCTAGATCTCCCATGCAGAAAAGAATATGTAAATTTCACTATAAATCCTTTTAAGATTGATGGTATTCCCCGACCTTGCAATGAGGCTTTCCCAAATCTATATCTTAATAAATAAATAAAAAAAAAGAGCGTAGTATCACCTCAATACAAACTCCATTTGTTAATCTCAATTTTAACATAAAAAGTAATATAAACTGATTCCTCTAAAATATTTTAATGAGTTATTTATATATTGTATCATCATCAAATGATAAGAAAATCGAATTATCAGGAATCGGAGTTCAAAGAGCTAAAGGAAGTTGTGATGTATTATCTACATGACTATAATGGCGTCAGTAAGGAGGAAAGAAATGTTTATATTGAAAGACTTGGAAAAGTTGGACCAAACAAACTTATGCATGCGATAACTATAGAAAGATGTGTGAAGTGCCAAGCGCAAGAGTTTTTGAGAGTGCTTTTGGAATAAAATTTCATGCTTACACTATAGCTGCCAAGGGGCAGATAATAGGCTCAAGAACCACAATCTTAGTTATTCAAGGCGAGTGTTGCTTCTAACGACCCTCTTCCCATTAACTGTTAAGTACACATACCATACAAATCATCTCTTTTGGTTAAATATCAAAGTCTGCTCAGTAACTCATTCATTACACGATTGTAACGATTGACAGTGACAACTACCCTGGCCTACGTTATCTCATTTCCTAGCAAAATTTATGCTATGTTGTTTCCAAAAGTTGATTTCATCAATTACTGGAAATTTGAATGATGAACATGTATCATTGCATATGTATGATCTTTGTCTAATAATTCATTTATTGATTATGCCGATATTCTGCTGCCAAATGTTCATCATAAAAAGTTGGCCCTAGATTTTCTTGATCACAAAACAACTTATGTATTAAAATTGCTGACTTTTAACTGTTGTTGAAAGCACTTTATGCAACAATTACTCAAGTTCTTGTTGATGTCTATTTTCTGGCAAGTGCTATTTAATTCTTTAAAATGGAAGTTACTACGCATCAAATGTGTGCCTGAATTTTAAAAGGTTCACGAGCTTGAGAAACAGACAACATTGAAGAGAAAAACCAGATATTACTCATCACTTGATTCTGTTTCAGATCAACATTCATGACTGTCATCATTAAAACACACAGCAGTTAAGAAAGCCAAAACAAAGCTACCACTAAATCCTTCGAAGAGACTGCCACTCAGAAGAATCACTAATTTCTTGCAACCACATGAAACCAGTACAGAAAAAGCTGGCTTATAGCACTGTAGTTAATAGGGGTAAATGAGACAACGCTCCGGCTACATGTCCTGTTGTACGTGCAATAGCAACCTGAAGAAGAAACACCAGACTATGGTCAATATCCTCTCAAATACTAATTCTAACTTTGAAAAAGAAATAAATATATCCATGATCATGACAAAAGTTGGGATTTTTAGATTATCAGTAATTATTACCAGGAAAAAAAAACTACCCACCGACGTCACCTATATTTGTATCTATCTCTAGAATAATTACAATACTTTATGAACAATATTCAAGGGAAAAAATAAGTGAATTTTTTTTTTCTTGAAATGAAGCATAACAAGATTTTCAAAACACAAATTTCTATAAAAAAAATGTTGAGCTACTTCTAATATAAAAAGATTTTAATAAGCAATAACCAAGGTGTTCTTCAGGACAATTCCTGTCATTTTTCATATTCATTGAACTAAGAAAATTAACCATATGATTGAATAACAAGCTTGAAATACATGATACACCTCCAATGCATTGTCCAACAGATCCACAATGAAAGTGAGCAATTGACAGAAACAATTAACGCAAAGCATTAACAAGCTAAACTTTGTAAAATAAGTAAATAAATCACACAAATTATAATACTTCTAAATATCTCAAGTCTTCAGCACTTAGAAGCAACCAAGCCAGAAGATAAACCATAGATGTCCAGTGTTCAATTGTCCACCTCTCTGCTTGGGGAAGATAATTCTAAATCCTTCCAAAGAAAACAAGTAGTGCAAATAACATATGAAAAAAAGTACCAAGATCTTACCTGGGATCTTCCCAAAAGAATGAATCTAGATCTGTCATGAAAGTAGTACAGAACTAAAATTTGACAATAATTATACAAACATACAGCAACCATAAATATGTCTCTTCATGAAATTATGTAGACTTTTTCTTGTTCAAATATTCTGTATACTTCAAGGATGCCTCGAGGTTATAACAAATATTAAATATCATACATAAGAAAACAAGCAAGGTAATTAACATATGAAATACAAAGATCAAGAGCTTATCCAGATCTTCCCTAAAAGAATGTATCTAGAACTCCTCATGAAACTAATACTAATTAAAAATTAACAATTATACAATATAAAAAAGAAGCAAACAGGTTTCTTCTCTACTAAGTAGACATTAGTTTTTTCAAAAAGTCTGTGGTTCTCCAAGGAGATCGAGGTTATAAATTTATAATAAATATAATATAAAAAGTTTAAAAGACAGATCAAACTGCTACTAATTGCAACTTCAAAATTGCATCAACCACACAAACAATTCCAAGAAAAAAAAAGATTAAACATTAGAACAATTGCTTTTCCCCTAGTGCTGGTATAAGTCATCATTTAAGTGTAGATTAGATGTAACAAAAGTAGCCCCACATTGTTTTCTGGGGGTATTTTCATAAATTTAAAACTATTCCAGTCAAAACCTACATACTACAAGGGTATAAAAGCAAAGTGCCTCGTAATAAAGCAACTTAAAGATAACTAATATAAGAGGTCGACTTAAAGAAATATGCAGGGTATGTTTGGATTGATGGAAGGCAATGGAATGGAGGAATGGGATGGAATGGAATGGTGTTCCATTGTTTTGATTGTGTAAAAGATGATGGAATGGAATGGAACTCAATGGAACCCATTCCATCCTATTCCATCACTTATACTCATTTTTCTTCCCTCCAATTTGGGCGGAATGGGATGGAATGGAAGATTAGACGCTTTATAAAATTATTAATTTACTGCCTTATCCTTACCCAATATATCTTTATGACCTCTTCACCTCTTCTTCCATTCAACCATACTTGGAGAGGTTAAAATTCATATGTCATCCTTTCAGGCAAGTATAGATGATCCTTCTGCCAATATAATATTTGGGGCTGTTGTTGATGATAGCTACAATGGGGAGATTCATGTGACTCTCATTGCAACTGGCTTCTCACAGTCCTTCCAAAGACACTGCTAACAGATCCAAGGGCTGCAAAGCTGCCTGACAGGGTACCCGGTGGACAAGAAAGCAAGTCAATGCCCCCTCCCCTCAAGACCTCAAACTCCCCATCAACAGTTTCAACTATAGCATCTCCACGAAAGCTCTTTTTCTAGTTTTAGTTCTTTTACCCTTCCTTTTTACTGTATGTAGTCTTTAAGCTGTGTAATGATCTTGAAGCTTAATTTAGATATCATTCTCGTGATGGTCTTTTCCCTCGAATATGGGCTTCTTTTGACTAACTCTCTTTTTCTGTTTTAGTGTGACATATTTCTTGCTTGTATATGTACCTCTAGCCTAGTTCACTCAAAGCAGCATTTTTGTCAAAATGGATATATGGGTTACTTTACATGATGAAGTAAGCTTTAGGTCTAACCCCTTGAGGTAACGTGTATTGATTTTCATAGGGAACCAAGTTCAGTGGCGAGTTCTACTGTGGACTGATTCTATGGGTGGTACCACGGTGGACCACATTTATTCACCTTAGATTCATTTGTTGCTCATAATTACATCCTAGGTTTTTTTAGTTTTAATAATGCTAGATCATTAGTGTGGAAGAAAAGCATAAACAAAAAAGAAATAATGGAAATGATTGTGAAAGGAATGAATTGGAACAGGAGCATCACACGAGATACACATGTTGACGGAAAGATACAAGAAGAGGATTTGATGTAATGTTCCCTTTATCTTGCTCACATTGTTAAAGGATGGGTATTATTGGAATAAAAAAGTTTATAACTCATTCCATTCCATCCACCTTCCAAACAATGGAGGGCAGGCAACTTTGTTCCATTCCATCATAAAATATCTAAACAATGGAATGGAACTTTTATTCCATTTCGCTCCATTCCACTTCATTTCATTATATTTCATTTCACCCCATTCCATTATTTTTCATCAATCCAAACATAGCCGAAAAAAAATATCATTTATAAAATTCTCTACCTAAAGAGTAATTCGCTGATATCGCTTTCAAAGCATTTTAAGATATCAACTTTGGCCAACGAAGACTTCAGTAGCAAATAATCCACCATCTTGCTTATTCCCTCATCAGATATATTTGCACGTCCTTCCATTTTCAATTTCAATGATTCTAATCTAACAAAGCAAGGAGGTTGAGTTCTGATTAAACCATGAGATAAAACAGCCTACACAATAAGACACATTTTAGTGGAAATTCTAAAACACAATATTGAGTATATATACACAGAAATCTTGACATAAGAATGTATCATTGGAGCAATATAAGAAATACAGAGGGGAAAACAAACAAAAGTAACTTACATAAAATATCGCAGGGGTCAACCCAGAGAGTGTCAGTATCTTCACATTAACAAACACTTGCAACCAGCTAATCATGACTAAACCATGCCTTTGAAAATTTTCAAAAAAAAGAAGAGAGGTGAATATTTACTTCTTTAAGAAAGGGAAGATTGCAAGCAGATGAGAGTTGATAAATAGGGTCACCCCTAATAGTGAGAAGACTAAGATATGGAGTAGAAAGCATGATCAGGAAATCATTTTGCCACCGAGAATAGGTCATAATGGTCAAATTGGAAAGCTTAGAATTAGAAATGCGAAGGACTTTCGCATCACGCTGTAAATCACATCCTCAATAACCAATATATTCAATACATTACATGTTGAAAAGGGCTCAGCACAGCCATTGTCACTTGGAACAAGCACCGACTCTAACACGGACACCGCCACGTGGTTAATGTCCAAAACATTTAACACGGACATCGCTATATACATATAGACGCTGTCCAAAAAGTGCCGTGTCCGGCGACGTCCGACAATTTGAAGAGGTGTCCGTGCTTCATAGCTTGTAGCAAAAGTGACATTACTGATATGCAAGCTAGCTTTTTAATGCTGGCATCTCCAAAGATTTTGGAAATTTTATCTTTTTAACAAGGTTACGCGTGGGCCAAAAGGAAAGCTTAAGACATGTCAAAGAACGACAATGCAAGACGCAAGAGGGAATTTCAAATATTTTTTCGAAGTTAAATTGACAGTGATCATCAATTGCTCGACATCATGCGATGCAGCATATGTAAAGACCCGGTTCAGGAGATTGGTGTCACTCCTACCTTGGCGCCTTAAATCAAGATTATGGAGTGAAATTGAGTCATCTGGATAAGATAGGACCGAGGACACGAATTGGCTGAAAAAGGGAAGCCTGCCAAAGTCGTCGGAATTGAAAGTAAGATTAGTGAGACGTTTCCAAAGTTCCTTCCATCTCTTAGATAAGAAGCAACTCTGAACAGCATCTTTTGCATTCATAAATTTCATTATATGGAGCAGAACACAGTCTGGCAAGTCACTGAGCCTGTCTGTGAGTCTTTCCCTAGCCTCTCTTTCAATTCTTTCACTTCGTCTCGTCCACTTCATCTTGAACACCCCCCCTCTTTCTTTTCCTTTCAGTGACACCAGACCTATCAAAATTCCACAAACACTTGACAATTATTAATAACTTATCCTATATCCTATGCACATAAATAAATTTCTTAGTACCTTCTCCGGACTCATTTATAAGCAAAAATCAAGGCTTACAAAATTGGACCGACCGACCGGCCCAACCGGCTTAACCGAGACTCGAGACCCAGGTCGGTTCGGTTGGCCCCGTAACCACCTTGCTTGAAACCGGCCTCAAAACCGTCGAATCGGTTCAAAACACGTAGAAACCCGTCATAACCTAGGTTCTGGACCCGCCTCCAAAAAAAAAAAAATTAGTATAAAGGATTTTGGTTATCCTATCCAAAACCCAATTCTTTTTTTTAACATATATGGGGCTGGTTGTAGATTTTGGGTTGATTTTTCCTATTGGAGATGATTTTAACATATGTCTTTATATTTATTTAGTTTAATTTCAAAATAAAAAAATTGTGCTTAATAATTTTAGTTGTTTTTTTGTTTAATATTGTTACAAATATTATATTAAAAATTAAAATAATATTATTTAATTATAACCTAGCTCAACCACGGTTCAATCTCGGTTGGACCCTTGAACCGCTGTCTTCACCGGTTCGATGGCCGGTCCTATTTTGTAAACCTTGGCAAAAATAAGTAATTTCACACTTATTAAGGAAGTTGGTTAATTTAGTTTGATTGTCTTGATTTATGTAAAAAAATGAGTTATAATTATTAAAATACTTTTTAATTGTCTAGGGAATATGCAATGCTCTTGAAAAAGTAAAGGAAGAATTTGTTTGATTGGTTAATTTTATTGATTTTTGGAATACTTATATTAACTAGACTTGAGTTGATTGGATTTTGTTTATATCTAAATTCAAAAAAAAAAAAATTCTTTTTGCTTATGATTGAGTACTGAGGGAGTATCATCTAATGGAAAACCATTGTGGGGAGTGACAAACCCAAACAAATTCTCAGTATTCCATTTCCAATACAATGTACCAAATGGTTCGATCAACACATCAATGAAAACCTAGAAATATTTCACACATTAATATAAGAGAGATTTTCCAACGTCATTGATGCTGTTGATGCTATAATACAAATACCGTGCGGGTTGGGTACCAATTCAACATATTCCCAAATCAAAGCAGCAAGTTACGAAGCACCGCACAGGAATTTCTTGGGTCAGGAAATGTTGTTTGTTGGGTTTGAAAACTATAAATATCAACAGCACAATATTGACTCAAGTTGAGTCATTGATCAAGTTTTGAAAAATGAAAATAAGAAGTGAAGTAATGGTATAAGTACCTTACGGATTGGAAATGGCATTCTAATTTATCAGTGAAAAATTATTTGTGGGGTTTGAAGCGGTGAAACAAGTTTCAAGGTTTATGCCTCGTACGAAGACTTGAACAAGAGTAACGAGTAAATATGAGGCTTTTGATACTTTATTTAAATAAAAAAATAAGGCTAGATTTATCTTTGCTCCCCCGATTGTTTTAAAATGTTCAATTTGATCTTTAAGTTTTTAAAATAGTCATTTTAGTCCCTTAATTCCTAAAACTTTTTCAAATAGGCCCTTTCTTCAAGTTGACTAATGGCGACGCTGTTGACTAAGAAATAGTAAAAGTTATGTCAAATCAAACTAGTAAGTATTATTAAGGAAAAAAACCAACAAATAAAAAATCAATAATATAAAAAATAGAATAAATATATGTTAAATTTTACATATACGATTTGGTTTATATTGGTTCGATTTATAAAAAGGAATCCAAAATCCTATCTGATCCAATTGGTTTCATAAAACAAGATCCATAAAAATCCAAAAGACATCAGTTTTGATCGATTTTCGATTTTTTTGATCTGTTTTCGATTTTCTTTTGGATCGATTTGGATATGAATACAATATACCAAAATACACCAAATCTGAATAAAAAATTTCCTATATTAGATCATTAACCAGTGCCCTAAGAACACTCGTTAGCATTCTCCAAGAAATATTTCAAGCATGTTCCTATTCTATAATAGTAAATGGATATTAATGATAACAATAACTATAATATTATTTCTAAAAAATATTTTTGAAGGTGTTGAGATTATTGAAAATAATATTATCCGTCATGTTTACAATTATTACCTGTTATTCTTAATTTTAATTTTTTTAAATTATAAAAAATAAATCTTTAATTTGCACAATATATGTTAATAGTTCATATTTTAAATATAAAAACATTACGAAAAATAAATACAATTCAAAATTTTAGCCAACTACAAATTCAACTATGTAAGAAAAGTTTAAAAAAAAATGAAATGAAAAATTCTTGCAAAAATCTAATTCAAACGGTTTAACCCAAACCAATTTCCAGTTCAAAGCATTTCAATCTTGGTTCAATCCGATTTAATCAATTTTTGGGCGGTTTAATCAGATCTAGCTTCGAAAGGGCTGGACCGAATCACAACTGGCAAATTTCCTATTGAACCGGTTGAACTTCCTGGTTCAATCCCGTTTTTAAAACATTGACTTCAACACTCACACACAGCATTTCTTTAACAGTTGTTCCACATTTCAACTTCATGGAAGAATATGTTACAGGAAATGGCACTGTATGTGTGTGTAAGCACACGAGAATTAAAACCAATTCAAAAAAGGACTGGGGGCAATTCGGTCAATATTAGCATATTTAACCATATAGTTCAATCACACATTGCAGACAAATTCATAATCCTCAGTGACCAACAAAATCATTACAAACTGATAAAGCTAAATCCAAGTACAACTCAAATTAAATCCTACATTCAACTCAAAGCAAATTGATACTTAAAATGTTTAAAAATTACTAGAGTGCAGACATTAAGTATGTTGTCCTTTAAATCTACAAGGTAGGTGAGCAATAACCTTCACTAGCTCTATAAGTAACATCAATTGCAAACAGAAGAATGAGAAGATAACCGAGATATCTTGTCCTGTGTCTGTTCAACCTCTAGGAACTATTTCTTCCTAGTCTTCATTCATAATTCACCTCTTAGCGAGTAGCAGCCATTTGAATTCCTTCCTAAGTGCCTACCAAAAAAACAAGCAATGTATTTACCCTTACCATAAAATACAGGCTGAACACATGATGTAAGGCATTCTTGCATCGAATGAAACACCTGGACAGGACAACTGCAAAGTTAAACATACTGATCCGAATAAAGAAACTCAGACTAATAGCAGAAACCAAACATGAGAAGGAATTCCAGATTCAAAACATGGTTGAACTATGATGCGATAAAAGAGTTCCTTGGTCCATACTCCAAGACAAACTAATGATATGTCCCTAAACAAAGTTAGCTGGGAGGCTTGTTATAGAAGAAAAGAGAGGAGGTGGAACTAGGTAATTTTATGTTCAGAAACAAGGGGTTGGCAGTTGAGTAGCTTTGGCATTTCCCTATACAAACTTCTTTAAGGCATCATCCAAATGGGCGGGACACCAGTTTCGCAAGTAGAGTACTTATGCTAGTCCTTGAAAAGTAGAGTATTTATTTAGCCTACCGTCTGTGCATGATACCTCTGTCAATTTTATCATCTGGATAAAATCTCTTTGATCCTTCATTTATTCATAAACTAGCACAATAGAGAGGTTAGTGGGTTAGAGTCTCTCCTGATAACTGACTTCATTCATCTTTCTTCTATTCCTGATTCAGGAACTTGGACTTTTGATTCCTTGAAAGTGTTCACTGATAAATCTTATTTTTCTATTTTTAAATACTGGCTGTTGGCCTTACTAAAACACTTTAAAAAATATTGTATCTATAACTACCACTTTTAGACCTGAAATTGAACATAATAAAAGTGAAATATAATTTTTAGCCTTAAACAAACAGTATTACTACAACTTTCATGTCACTAGTTACAAATTGACAACAATGATGCAATAACAATAACTACAAAGGCACTAATGGGCATCTAACAAGAAAAGGAAACATCTAATCTGATCTAATAAGACATTACTCACAGCAAGATACGGATTGTCTCATCCACCCAAACAATTCACAGCAAAGTTGATCAAACTTTAAAAGCAATAGGTTTTCCCCTAGTCCTGGTATAAGTCATCATTTTTAAGTTGAGGCACAGAGAAGATGTAACAAAAAAAAATTGACACATCAAATAACAAAAAAAAGTTAGCCCCACAAACATTGTTTCCAGGTGGTAGCTAGTCTCTAAAATAAGAGAGGTGGGAAAAGATGAAACAGAAAATGAAGCAAAAAACTGAACCATTTATATGATTCTCTACCTAAAGAGTAGCGTTGATATCACTTTCCTCCCTTTCGCATCTTATGATATCCACTCTGGTCAATGGAGAGTTTTGCAGCGAATACTTCACCATCCCGCTTACTCACTCATCAGAGATTTCTGAAGATGATTCGATTTCCAATTTCAATGACTTCAATCTAACAAAGCAAGGAAGTTGAGTGCTGACTGAATCATGATATAAGAGAGCCTACACAATAAGCATCAATAAGAAAGATTTTAATGGAAATTCTTAAAGGCGAGTTTGAGTATAGGCAAAAACCAACATTAGATGTATCATATAAGCAATATGAAAAAAAAAAAGAGAGGAGAAAACATACTAAACTGACTTACATTTAGTTTCAAAAAGGCTCCCCAAGAGAGTGTCATTTCCTTTGCGTTAACAAACACTTGCAGCCATCTATTTATGACTAAACCATCTTTAGGAAATTCTTCATTACGATAGAGATCAATATTCACTTCTTCAAGACAAGTAATGTTGCACGTAGAGGAGAGTTGGTGAAGAAGATCACTCTTAATAGTGAGTAGATTAAGATTTGGAGTAGTATGATTTCATAAGCTTTATCATGCCAACCGAAGTTGTTGATGATGGTCAAACTGAAAAGCTTGCAATTAGATATGCAAAGGACTTTGGCATCGCTATGTAAATAACAATCCCGGATGACCAAAGTATTCAACATATTACATTTTGAAAAGGGCTCTGCACGGCCATTGTCACCTGTAGAAAAAGTGACTCCCTCAATATGCAAGTTTTTTAATGCCGGCAACTCTAAAGATTTTGGAAATTTTATCTTATCACCAGAAGTGAACCGACACCAAAAGGAAAGCTTAAGCAATGTTAAAGAATGACAACAAAAGATGGAAGAGGACAATTCAAAAGCTTTTTCCACACTTAAATCCACTCTGATAATCATTTGATGGACATCATGTGATGCAGCATATGTCATGACCCTATTCAGGAGCCTGGGTCCAATGCAACCTTCATGATTTAAATCAAGATTATGCAGTGAAGTGGAGTCATCGCGATGAGATAGAAACGAAGACACGAATTTGTTAAAACAGTGAAGCCTTCTAAAGTCCGAGGAAGCCAAAGTAAGATCGGTGAGACGTTTCCAAACGTCTTTCCATCTTTTGGATAAGACACAAGTCCTAACAGCTTCTTTCATGTTTATAAATTTCATTATGTTGAGCAGAACACAGTCAGGCAGGTCACTAAGCCTGTCCATTGCCTCTCTTTCAATTCTTTGATTTCTTCTCGTCCTCTTCATCTTGAGCTCTCAAGTCTCACCGTTTCTTTTCTTTTCAGTGAAACCTGATGTTACACAAACACTTGATAAACTTGCTACATTTAAATTATATAAAAGCCAATAACTTAACCTATGCACTTTAATTTATAAGCATATAATCGAAAACCTTTTTTGGGAGTGATAAACCAAAACAAATTCTCTGGAAATGGTTCAACAAACACATTATTGAAAACCTAGAAATACCTAAAAGATTAATACAACAGTGATTTTCCAATATCATGGATGCTAAAACACCAATACCTTGTGGGTTGGGAATCGATTCAATTGATTCCCAAATCAAAGCAGCAAGCTACGAACCATCATTGGTGAAGTTTTGTGAAAAGAAAAAGGAAAGAAGTGAAGCTATGGTATAAAATAAATACCTTATGGGTTGGGAGTGGAGAGTCTGGAGACTGATTCATCCATACTCATTTCTCAGATAAACAAATTACACGATTTTTGCGCCGTATGAATAGTTGAATCAAGGTAACAAGTAAAGCCGAGGCTTTTGATATTTTAAATCGAAAATGAAAATATTTTATAGAATATTATAGCTTTTCATTTTAAATATATTAAATATATTATTTTCCAATAAAATTATTATATTTTCGAAAGATGGTATATTATTACTAGAAAGATGGGATTAATTATCTGTCATATTTATTACCTATTATTAGTATTTTATATTTTTCAAATTAGAAAAAAAAATTTGAAACAAATATTTTACTTTCATTTGCACTATAGTATATTTATAGTTCATATTTTAAATACAAACATATTACGAAAAATAAATATGATTCAAAGTTTTAGCCAACTTCAAATTACAACGATGCACGAAAAGCAAAAAAATTTGAAAAAATCTTGCAAAAAAAGGACATTTGACACTAGTTTAGTAGAGCATAACACGTAACAAAAAAAAAAAGAAGGAATTGAAAATCAATTTGAAAGAATTTGATATGCATTATAAATTCATGCAGTAATGTCATGGGAAAGGAAAGACATACAATATTTTAATGGCTTTTCATCAAAAGATGGTAGTTGAAATACTCTAAAGGCACGTGAACATGGGGAGGGGGAAGCCTTGAGAAAATAAATTATGAGACTCATATATAGTGAGTAGAAAATATAAAATATATTCTCAACAAGCACTTATCTCGCGATCGACATTAAAGAAGGATAGAGGACATGACTCCCTTTAAAAAGTTTTAAATCTTTTCTCCGTGCAAGTTCCTAATCACATAAACTTTCACAAGCTTCTCCAAATATTTGCTCTTCTTTCATGCATAGCATATTGTCTAAATTGTATCTTCGTGATGGAATCTGTTGACATATTGATGCCAACAAATGTCTAAATTGTATCTTCTTTCATGCATAGCATTTTATAAGCTAATGTTTATAAAATATGTGTGGAATGTTGTGACAGCTTTATTTATGATTATTGAGCAACAAAAATAGATACAACTGATGGATCAGTGAACTATTACAATGTAACTAGAGGCTATTATATTGTAAAAACATAGCCATGCTATTAATGTGAGATATTGAGTTTCACACTTATGACAATTTGTTTAACATTTATGCTTATAAAGTTGCTGATTTTACTTGGTAAGAGTTGGCCGATGCTATCATGCATGATGGATTTGCACATGTCAAAAATTGAAAATAAATTTTGTGCTTTTCACATTAGCTTAGCTTTTTAGTTGCTATCTAGGCATTAAGAACAATTCCTCTCCTCTTACCGTTTGTATATAGAATTGGTAGTTCTGAGAAAAATGCATTATGAGACTGTTTGTTTGTAAGTTTTTTTAAGGAATTAGATAAGACTTTCTCTCGGGCACAGCTTTTTGTGGCACAGCCTTCTTTTTGTACATTGACAAGGCTCTCCACAACATCTTACTCTATTATAACATGGCCAAAAATGTATACTCTGCATACCTTTACCCCCTAATTAGCTATTGTTCAGTGATAGACATCTTGTTCAAATTGACTGTTTTTTTAGAAGCTTCTATCTTCTTGCTAATAACCTAATTAGTTAAGAAAAATATAACATATCTTCACCTAGTTAACCCTACCCGAAAGTCCTTATCATCCCAAGTACCCATATTTCTTTTGCACTTGATTAGCATCATCCATCTCCTAACTAAAATAGATATTTGAGACATCAAAAGAATTTAAAAAATTAGTGTCACATTGTTCCACAGTGATAGTTTTGTAAATTTAAAAATAATTTACAGTCAAAGACTAATATATATATATATATATATATATATATATATGTATTACAGGGGATAAAACCAAGATGCTCATTATAAAGCAACCTATAATTTTCTCTAATATAAGAGAGGCAGGAAGAGGCCGTGAAACAGAAAATGAAGCAAAAACTGAATCATTTAAATAATTGTCTACCTAAAGAGTAGAGCATACATTGTAGTCGATGGAGAGTTCTGTAGCAAGTACTCCAGTAGCCTGCTCACTCCCTCAGCGGATATATTTGAAAATGATTCCATTTTCAATTTCAATGAATTCAATCTAACAAAACAGATTATGAGAAATAACTCCATGATCATCCTTCATGCTCCTCCAACTTCAAATTTTGTAAGAATAAAGATTCTTACAACATAATACTTATCATCAACAAACTGACAATGGGACATGGAAAACCCCCTCCCTACCAACCTTCAAACTCTTAACCAACCCATTATTAACAGATCAAGATTTGCCTCATCCACCCATAAATTCCTACTAAAAGTGAATGAAATAATATAATTGGTTCATGTCAACTTGGTTTAAAGCATCATATAGGTCGAAACACTATAACAAGAAGCATAAAAAGGGCACTCATGATATAACCAGACAATAATTTGCAGTAAGTAGAGCACATGAGGGAGAGAGGGAAACAGAAAATGAAGCAAAAAAAATATTTTGCAACAAAAAATTACCTAATGATATCAACTCTAGCCGCGGAGAATCTTGAAGTAGGTACTCCACTATCCTCATCAGAAATTGTTGAAAATAAACCCAATTTCACTTTCAATGACTTCAATCTAACAAAGCAACGAGGTTGAGTTCTCAATGAACCAAGATATGAGAGAACCTACACAATTTGAGACACGTTTTAATGAATATTATAAAAAGACAAGATTGATTATTGGCAAAAACAAATTGGCATAAGCATGCATCTCATAAAAAGGAGAAAACATAAAAAAGTAACTTACATCTTTTCTATCTCTTTCATTTTCCCTCTGTCTCTTCATCTTCAATTCCCACTCAGTAACACCTCATTGACCTAACAAGGTTACACAAATACCTCGCAAATTTACTGCTTTCAGATACGCAACAACCAAATGGGATTCATTATCAAACACAAATTTATATTTTCCCATTTCCAAAAACGTATGAAAAGTGGGTGTCAATTAGTTCCTCAAATGGAAGCACGAATGGTAGGTCACTGTGGTTAGGGGACAAATCCAGAAATATCCAAAAATAAGAATAGACGACAATAACGATATTGTAGAATGTAAAATAAAAAAGGATCTGGAATTGCACTCTTTTTTTTTCTTACATTTTTTTTAATTGAGTTTTTTCCTTTTGAAAAAACAAAAGGTCGTAGTTTTATTTTTCCAGAGTTTCCTCGTACGGGATGCGAGACTAATCTCTTGGGGTACTATAACGCGTCTAAGCAGACAATTATTTTAAGAGTTTTTTTTTTCATACATACGTATCCAGGAATCGAACCCAGGATCAGGGATGTTCACGGATCGATTTTAAGGTAAAAAGTTATCCGATCCAAAGATTAAAAAGACATGCGGTTCGATTCAGTTTGGATTGCTTCGTTAAAAAAATATGATACGATCTAATTCGATTAGATGCGATTTGGATTGGAACGGTTATTCGATTTTTACCGACACATCGTTACATATTTATATTACATCAAATAATCAAGATGACAAGCTAGATTGAACAAAATCTTAAAAATTTATATACTTTTTGATACATTTATATAATAACATTTCATAAAATACAAAAAATATCATCATCTAGTTTCAAAACATCTTTTATTTATTTTTAGAACATTAGAAATAATAAAAAATTACATCAAATCAAATTAGTAAGCATTATTAGAAAAAATCAACAAATAAAAAATTAATAATGCAAAAAATAGAATAAGTATATATAAATTTTATTTATGCGGTTTGGTTTGGGTTAGTTCGGTTTTAAAAAAGGGATCCAAAATCCGTTTCAATCTGTTCCGACGGTTTTCACAAAACAAGATCCAAAAAAATCCAATAGACATCGGTTTTGTTTGGTTTTTGGTTTTTTGGGTTCGGTTTTCTTTTGGATCGTTTTGGATATGAACTCCCTTACTCAATATCACATACTTAAGGGACCCAAGCCACCTTACCACTTGGACCAATGTCTTTGAAATCAGGAAATGAAAACAGGAAACTGAAAACAAACCAAACAGACCCTTATTTATTTATATATTTGTCCAAGGAGAGGCTCACTGAGGCCTTACTTCCGGAAGGGGGAAAGGGATGAAGCGCAATATATGAGTTTGAACCCGCACATTTATAATCTATGTCGCCTAACTTAACCAATTGAGCTTACTCAGATGAATATTGACAAATTTATTTAGAGGAATGTTATATGAAGATCAAAATCAAACACCAACACCGTATTTTTCGACTATCACGTACTTATTTATTATTTTCTTGGTAAAATAGGTGGATTGGTCCTATATGTCTTTTTTTATATTTCACATCGATCCTATAAGTTTTATTTTTTTTTCAAATTGGTCATACACGTTACGTTCCGTTTCCATGTTAAAACTAACGGTGTTGGGTTGAAATTGACGAAAAAGATTAATGTGGAAACGAAACGTAACGCGTAAGACTAATTTGAAAAAATAAAACTTACATGACCAATATGAAAAGTAAAATTTATAGGATCAATCTATCTATTTTGCCTATTTTCTTTCTCTCCTCACACATTCCAAAGCTTGAAAAACAAAAGCTCCATATGGTGTCCATAATATGGTGACCCTTGGTAGGTGTTCAAATAACAATTCTGATTTATTTAATAGCGAGTCTAATAAACAAACATTACTAACATCTTTAAGACTCATTTTTTTTCCTTCAAAAGTATCTTGTTACATGATAGACGAGAGATTAATCTATCAGGGTATTGTCAAGCATCTCAGCGGGAGCCCCTTCCAGTAGTGTTATTTCCATCCACACGAATTCAGGGACGTTGTCTTTATATATATGTATATATATATATATATATATATATAGGCAAATGTTAGTATGTTAGTGTAAGTATTTTTGTTAGTGAGTGGGGTTTGAATCACCCGCAACCTCCTTATCACTCCGCTCCTTAACCCCCCACCTAAACCACCTAAACTACCTCAACCACCTTATGACTCCTTCAAGGACGTTGTCTAACATCATCACAAAATAACCTAGAGGACCGAACCTCTTTCAAATTGGACCTTTGATATAATGTTATTTTAAATCAATGGCCCAGATTAAAAGGGCAAAAATGGAAACCCTCTTATTGTATTTGCAATCCTCTTACTGACTCCAACCCCTCTCAACCTTCTCTTTCTCGTTGTTAGCCTTGGCCCCTCCGATCGAAGCGAACCATTTTGCCACGACGGAGTTATGAGTGGTTTGGAGGCGGTCCATGAGGAGCTCGATGGTGGAAGAGGTGGTGGCGTGTAAAGGCCGAGCCTATCTGTTGTCAACTTCGCGATGCCTTCTTTTCTTTCGATCAACCGATGTGTCGCGTCCCGGCTCCTGATGGATCCACCATGCCTAAGTCGCGCACCTCTCTCCTCGTTCATATCTCCTAGTCTTCAACTCCCAACTAAACACGGATGTGGAAACGACACCCACACCTAGAAATACAAATCCGGGAACAGCACACCCTCACCACTGCCTAGCCGATGTTTCCATCCAGAGTTCTGCATACTAGTCACGTGCAGCACGCTCGCCTCCACCATAGGCTTGTTGCACCTTCCCTCACTGTCCACCCTTGCCAACAATACGAATCCTTTGTACATGCAACAACAAACCCTTGTGACTTTTAAATCCCTAAATTTGTGGTTGTGCCAGGGAAGAGGGGATCGGGAGGTGAGGGAGTAGATGAAAGGTAGAAGATGAACAGAGCCAAGGACCATAAATAATAAACAAAAATATGTAGGTGAAAAAATAAATTTTGAAAACCAGAGTCTAAAGATCTTTAGATTCAGGCGGTGGCTTCGCCCACCGTGGCTTCAGACTTGCTGGCCGACAGTGGTTGGTGTAGGTGAGAAAGGGAAGGAATTAAGTCGATAAGGGTGGGGAGAAGATAAACAGACTTCATGAAGAATTAGATGTATTTTTTTTACTAAAATACCCAAAATGTCGTTGGTGAACCAAACTACAACACAACAAGGATGTTAGCCTTCGTCGAATTCAAGGATCCAAACCAGGGCCACATGCTTAAAAAGGACCCAAACTCCTTCCACTTGGAGTCTTGGACCAACACAAAATGGTCCAAAACCTCACTTTAATAAGCGAGAAATAAAATTTAAATTAATTTATTAAGATATAAAATGATTATTAAGAAAAAAATCCAAAATTATGTAGTACTCTTCATGTTAACAGATTATAAAATATTTAACATTCTATGCAACAATTGTTGCTGCACCACTTTTGGAATGATGATAAAAAAACTTTGGTTGATTAGATCATACAAATAATAAAATTCTTATAAAGAAAAAAATTGTATATAATTAAAAATTTACAATAATATATATTTTTATTACAATTTTTTATTTATTAAAATTTTTATTGAACAAATTTTGTCAATCAAATTACATTAGTATAGTCATATTTTATTTATTTGTTGTGTAAATAAAAACTAAAAGTACCCATTTTTATATTTTTCAAATTTTAATATCTGTTAAGGTCACAAGGGATTAATCAAGCATGGCCAAATAATACTTGGGTTATCGAAGTGTTGCAGTTGATTTTGATGAGAGTGGATACTTTTAGTGCCTAATACGGTAATACTAATAAAAATCCAATAATGTTATTTGAACAAAGTTGATATCTTCGACACATGATTAATGATATTCAAAATTGTGGTTAATATTCCTGAATTCTTCAAAGTTAAAACCTAAGCCATTTATTTTCAACATTATTCATATAGTCACTGTAAATGGAAGAATTGATTTTAAAACAGATTTTGGGGTGGTCAAACGGGTTTTTGGTATGTATCCAAAGAGACATTTGTAAATATATGAATCGATTTTTCTCTCCATTATTCTCCAATCTCAAATAGTTCTTTCATGACATCTAACCGGCCAATACTCACAACAAGATCAAGATTTGCCTCATCCACCCAAACGTTTCCAATAAGGTTGATCAAATAAATAATATAGGCAATCTTTTTCACCTGGTCTTGGTATAAAGTGTAACATTGTGGCTTATTCACTCAGTCATGAGCCTATGAAAGAGAGATGTTCTTCTAAACTTCATTACAAGATCTTATTTTCATGAGCATTCTTTTTGCTTTTCTAATTCTGGATCATATCACTTTTATGAGATTATCAACAAAAAAAAACATATTTATGCTTTTCTAAAATATTTGACATTCCCATTTCTTATTTTCTAGATTCATTTACAGTTCCTAGACTCATCTGAGCACAGCTCTACTTATATAAGATATGCACTCAAAACTCATCCAATATCAGAAAATTCTTTCTAGTACATATGGAGACTTTCTATATGTAACATCTAGAATTATCATTTAACAAGAATTAAATTAAACACTTAGTGAGCTGATAACAAATACTAGCAACACAAACTCAAATTAAATTAACCTTTTTTTTTACTAGTTTTGGACCCTTTTTTATACCTTTTCAATAAGAAAAATATAGTCTATGTTCCATGAGAAAATAAGTAACCAGTTTTTCTGTAACGGATCATGATCATCCTTCATTCTCCAACTTCAAACTCTATGAATTAAAATTCTTACAACATTCTAGACTACCCACCTGGACAGCAAAGATACAACACAGAACATGGATATAACACGGATACAATACAGAACATAGATATAACACGACAAGGACACACAGGGATACGACAAATTGTAAAAATATAAGATATAAAATTAATAGTTAACCTAAAAACACAAATCTTAAACTAAAAGAGAGGAGCAATGTCTTGAAAGTTAGTGTCAGTAATTTTAAACAAAATATATGCTAACAGTTAACTAATTATGACATTTCCATCTATAATGATATATAAATTCAAAAACTAAATGTTAAAAATTGTAAAATGTAAAATACAGTTAGGAAGACACTGTTAGGAACCTATCTTTGGCAAAGGTGATTATCCACAAGAGAAGAACAAAATAGTAGAAAGAATAGAGAGAGAAGAGAAAGAATGAATATATGAATTAAGCAAGAATAGGAAAAGATAAGGTACACAAAGTGTACCCCAAAGGAGTACTCTCCTTTCACACTAGGATTAACCCGGTCACAAAATCAATGATTACAAAAAGCTGATTTCCTACCCTATTAGTAGCCTTATTTACAGGCAAACCTCTAACAATTAGTTAACTGATTTCTCCAACAAATCCTAACAGTAAATCAATTATTGCTAACCGTAAATCTGATTTATCTAACAATTCCTAACAGCAAATCAATTAATCCTAACTTCTACTAAGGCCTATGCATACTAAGGCCTAACAATACCCCCTTCCTCAAAAATAACCTTGTCCTCAAGGTTGAAGCACCCACCGGGGTCCCATTGCTCGAAGCTTGATGACCAAACTATGCACGAAACATAGAAATTTCCTCCTGGGTCAAATGTTCTGTATTTTGTAGCATTTTTGGCCAAAAAACAGTGTGTCTTCACTGCATTGTCAGTGCTACACAAAAGCACATTCTTTGTTCCAATGCATGATGTCATTAACAAATGGTGATTTACAATGTCAATTTTATTCACAGCAAGATACAACCATGGCTGCTGTGGTTTCTTTTTCATCGAAATAAGCCTTTTCTAAAGTTCTTCCATCGTCCTCTCAACCCCAAGCAACTGTCACTTGGTCATCCTCTCTTTCAAGCTTTGTATCGGGTTCAACTGTTGTTTCTGGAACTTGTTGCACATTTTTTGATGACAAATTTGATTCTTCCGCAGTTTCTTGATCTTCTTCGACCTTCTCCAAATGCAAACAAGATTCTGGTTTTGTTTCTTGCTTTTGCGGCATCACCTTTTCCACCAAGTGCCCCATTTGTGCTCCAAATCTTCCGATCAAAGCCATGGAAAATGACTCCAAACTTTGATCTGGGTCCTCTTGGCTCCAAGAATAGAACCAAAACATGGCTATACCCTCCATCCTCATGAATGCCCATTGCAGTTTATCTGTTGGCAGAATTCCTTGCTTCTCAAAGAACTTTTCAGCTCTAGCAATCCACCCAACAGGGTCTGTCCCTGTAAAATCTGGCAACTCCACCTTCTTGGCCCACACATCCTACATGTTCGCTGGCTCTCCTTCGAAGATCTGGTAGGTTGGACCAATTTGTTAGGACACTTTCTTTACAAAGGTGATTATCCTCAACAGCAGAACAAAACAGTAGAAAGTATAGAGAGAGAAGAGAAAGAATGAATATATGAATTAAGCAAGAATAGGAAAAGATAAAGTACAAAAAGTGTACCCCAAAGGAGCACTCCCCTTTCTCACTAGGATTAACCAAGTCACAAAATCAATGATTACAAAAAGCTGATTTCCTACCCTATTAGTAGCCTTATTTATAGGCAAACCCCTAACAATTAGTTAACTGATTTCTCCAGCAAATCCTAACAGTAAATCAATTATTCCTAACAGTAAATCTGATTTATCTAACAAATCCTAACAGCAAATCAATTATTCCTAACTTCTACTAAGGCCTGTGCATACTAAGACCTAACAGACACGAAGGGTCCATGAAATGTCCGACACAAATACACGTCGGACAAGAAGACAACATGAACACAGATTACTTTAAAATGTTCATACTTAATAGCTACCCTCTATTAATTATTACATAGAACAAAGTTTTGGCAGACAAGTATTGCACATGTCCCATATAAACATGGTTCTAAATGTAGAAATAACAATTGTTCATTTGCTACTTGCTAGTGCACACATCAACTTTCAACTTCATGGAAGAATATGTTCCAGGAAATGGCACTGTATGTGTAAGCACATAATAGAACTAAAACCAATTCAAAAAAGGTCTGTGGGGGCAATTCTGTCAACTTTGGCATATTTAACCATTAGTTCGATCACACATGCAGACAGATTCACAATCCTCAGTGACCAAAAAAATCATTACAAACGGATAAAACTAAATCCAGGTTCAACTCAAAGTACTCAAAGCAACTTGATAATGTTTACAAATTATTAAGAGTCACTGCAGACCCAGTATGTTGTCCCATGAATCCACATGGTAGGTGAGCAATAACCTTCACTAGCTCTATAAGTAACATCAATTGCAAACAGAAGATAACCGAGATATCCTGTCTTGTGTTTGTTCAACCTCTAGGAACTATTTCTTTCTCCTCTTCATTCATAATTCACCTATTAGAGAGCAGCAGCCACTAGAATTCCTCCCAAAGTGCCTACCCAAAAAAAAAGCAATGTATTTGCCTCTGACGCTAAAATACAGGTTGAACACACGATATACATACAGTCAAATACAGGTTGAACACGTGATATAAAGTATCGAACAAAACACCTGGACAGGAGAACTGCAAAGTTAAACATATTGATCCAGATAAAGGAACTCAAACTAATAGCAGAAACCAAACATGAGAAGGAATTCCATATTCGAAACAAGGTTGAACTATGATGTGACAAAATATTGTTCCTGGTTCCATACTCAGACAAACTAATGATATGTTCCTAAACAAAGTAAGCTGGGAGGCTTGTTATAGAACAAAAAAGAGAAGCTTTGGCGTTGGCCGCGAAGTGGCTTTAGCATTTCCCCCTACAACCTTCTTTAAGGCATCAAGTCATTCAAAGTGCGTTTTGCATCCGCATGGACGGGACACCAGTTCCGCGAGTATAGTCACTTATGGTAGTCCTTGAAAATTTATTTATAAAGGTTTACACTTTTCCCACTTTATGACACTTTTCCAAGGCTAAAATTTAGCATATCGTCTTTGCATAATACCTCTGTCAATTTAATCATCTAGATAACTTATCTTAGAGGTTAATGAGTTAGAGACTCTCTTCTGATTTTTAATTGACTTTATTCATCTTTCTTCTATTCCTGATTCAGGAACTTGGACTTTTGATTCCTTGGAAGTGTCCACTGGTAAATCTTATTTTTCTATTTTGAATTACTGGTTATTGGACTTACTAAACACTATAAAAAAGATTGTATCTAAATCTACCATGAAACCAAACATGAAATTTTAGACCTGAAATTGAACATAATAAAAGTTAAATATCATTCTTAGCCTTAAAAAAAGATTACAACAACTTTCATTACACTAATTACAAATTGTCAACGATGATGTAATAACAAAGGCACGTAATGGTATGTAACAAGAAAAGGAAACAACTAATCAGATCTAATAAGAGAATACCCACTGCAAGATAAGGATTGTCTCATCCACACAAACAATTCCCAGAAAAGTTTATCAAACTTTAAAAGCAATAGATCTTCCCTTGGCCTTGTATAAGTCATCATTTAAGTTAAGGCACATAGTAGAAATAACAAAAAAACATTTTGACACACCAGAGAATAAAAATAGTTAGCACCACAGACATTGTTTCCTGGTGGTAGCTTCATAAATTTAAAACTATTCTTCAGGCAAAGCAGACGTACTTCAAGGATATAAAAGCATAGTGCTCATAAAAAAATCGACCTAAATATCTCTAAAATAAGGGAGGCGGGAAAAGATGAAACAGAAAATGAAGCAAAAACTGAACCATTTATATAATTCTCTACCTAAGTAGCATTGATATCACTTTCCCTTTCGAATCTTATGATGTCCACTGAGTTTTGCAGCGAATACTTTACGTCCTGCTTACTCCTTCATCAAAGATTTCTGAAGATGATTCTATTTTCAATTTCAATGACTTCAATCTAACAAAGCAAGGAAGTTGAGTGCTGACTGAATCATGATATGCTTACACAATAAGCATCAATAAGACAGATTTTAATGGAAAATCTTAAAGGCGAGTTTGAGTACAGGCAAAAATCAACATAAGATGTATCATATGAGCAATATGAAAAAAAGAGAGGAGAAAACAAACTAAACTAACTTACATTTAGTTTCAAAAAGGCTCCCCAAGAGAGTGTCATTTCCTTTGCGTTAACAAGCACTTGCAGCCATCTATTTATGACTAAACCATCTTTAGGAAATTCTTCATTACGAAAGAGATCAATATTCACTTCTTCAAGACAAGTAATGTTGCACGTAGAGGAGAGTTGGTGAAGAAGATCACGCTTAATAGTGAGTAGATTAAGATTTGGAGTAGTAAGCATGATTTCGTAAGCTTTCCCATGCCAACAGAAGTTGTTGATAATGGTCAAACTGAAAAGTTTAGAATTAGATATGTAGAGGACTTTGACATCGCTATATAAATAACAATCCCGGATGACCAAAGTGTTCAACATATTACATTTTGAAAAGGGCTCAGCATAGCCATCGTCACTTGTAGAAAAGGTGACTCCCTCAATATGCAAGCTTTTTAATGCCGACAACTCTAAAGATTTTGGAAGTTTTATCTTATTACCGGAGGTGACCCGACACCAAAAGGAAAGATTAAGCAATGTTAAAGAATGAAAACAAAAGACGGAAGAAGACAATTCAAAAGCTTTTTCCACACTTAAATCCACTCTGATAATCATTTGCTGGACATCATGTGATGCAGCATATGTCATGACCCTATTCAGCAGCCTGGGTCCAATGCAACCTTCGTGCTTTAAATCAAGATTATCCAGCGAAGTGGAGTTATCTCGACGAGATATAAAGGAAGACGCAAATTTGTTAAAACAATGAAGCCTACTGAAGTCTGAGGAATCCAAAGTAAGATTAGTGAGGCGTTTCCAAACATCCTTCCATCTTTTAGATAAGATACAAGTCCTTACAGCTTCTTTGACTTTTATAAATTTCATTATGTTGAGTAGAACACAGTCAGGCATGTCACTGAGCCTGTCTATTACCTCTCTTTCAATTCTTTGACTTCTTCTCGTTCTCTTCATCTTGAACTCTCAAGTCTCACTGTTTCTTTTCTTTTCCGTGACACCTGATGTTACACAAACACATAAATTTGCTATGTTTAAAGAGAAATGCTAGCAACTAATGGAAAACCATTTTGGGGAGTGATATCACAAAACAAATTCTCGGTATCCCATTTCCAATGCAATGTATCAAATTATTCAATTGAAAACCTATAAATACTTATTAAATATTAAATTCATATTAATACATGAGTGATTTTCCAACGTATGCAGCAAGTTAATTACGAAGCAACGTGCACAAAGATCGAATTTCTGATCACTGGACAAAGAGTTGTTTGTGGAGTTTGAAAACGTATAAATACTTAACACATCAACAGCACAATAATGATTCAATTTGAGTCATTGATCAAGTTTTTAAACATTAAAAAAACGGAAAAGGAAAGATGAAGAATAAGAAAAGGGACCAATTCTCTCCAGCATCTCCCTCCAGCATGCATCTCTACCCTCCATTTCATCCGATGTCCCAAAATATTTTAATATTTTAAACATTTTAAATATTAACAAATGATGTTAAAACTTAAAATCCCTAATCCTAATTCTTTGAAAACCCAAACCCACCTCACTCACCCACACCACTCTCCAACTCTCACCACCGCCAGTCACCGCGAACTCCGACGCTGCCGTCCGTCCACTGTGCGCCGCCGTCTATTGCCTCCACATTGAGGTCCACCATTACAATAAGTTCTATTGCCTTCATATTGGCTAGCCTATTCAATCAAAATTTCAGATCCTGTATGTAGCTTAAAAGCTATACGGTAGTCTTAGCTAAAATTAATTCCAATGAAAAACTTAAGCAACTAGCTAAATGATCATGCTTAAAAATACAGAAAAATAAAATAATATAAGAAAACGGGGATGAAGAAAAAACCAAGCATAAGGGGAGAAGGGAGAAAAGGGTTTTGATGGAAGGAGTAAGGGGTTTTGATGGGAGGAGAGAATTGAAATACCTTTATAAATTACTACTCGTAATTTCATATGTAAATAACTTATTATTCTTAAACTTTCAATAGTTATATAAGTTTGGTCCCTCTACTTTTCCGCTTTGGTGAATATCGTCTCTCTAATATATATTTTTTCAAAAATCGTCCCTCTAGAATTTCAAACATGCAAAAATCGCCCTTGTGTTATAAATCCATCCAGACTTAACGGAAATTACAAATGTGGCACAGTCTTGTTAACCTGGCTGCTATATGTCAGTGTTAGGTATGGTGCAGGAAAATTATTAAACTAAAAAAATAAAAAATAAAATACTTTTATTTACTTTTTATTTTTTAAACCGCATCCGGGTCATCCCCCTCCATCATCTTTCTCCGTCGTGCACCGCTCAGCTCTTCCTCTACATCAGAAGTCAGAATGTGTTTCCTTTCTCTCTCTCTCATCTTCCCTTTCTCCCCATTCCTTCCTCTTCTACTCTCACATGTTTCAACAATCCCTCACCCCCAATGCTTTCACCTTCCCCTCTTTTATCAGGGCCTTGATGCCAGGATCGCGTTTGATAAAATGCCTGTTAGACAAGTTTCCCATATCTTGAGTTTATTAAGTTTCCACCGCCTATATAGTTGTACAAGGCCATATGGCAGCACCAAATTGTAGGCGCCTACTATGTTGCAACAATTTGCAAGTTTAGAGCTATAAAATGAAAGAGAAAAAAAGAAAGGAACTTGGACCTTTTGTGTATTTTAGACAGTATTATATATTGCATCAAAACTAGAAGTGGTATTGTTAGGTGTTCTGGTTTTGAAAGGAAACACATTCTGATGTAGAGGAAGAGAACTTGGTGGCTATGGCTGAGCGGTGCCCGGCGGAGAAAGATCACGGAGGGGATGACCAAGGGGATGCAGTTTAAAAATTAAAAATTAAATACAGTAAATTATTTTATAATTTTATAATTTTCCTTCATGGATCATATGTGACACTGATGTATGGCAGCCAGGTTAACAAGACTCCGCCACATTTACAATTTCCGTTAAGTTTGGATGGAGTTATAACAGAAGGAGGATTTTTTCATCTTTGAAATTCTAGAGGGACGATTTTCAACAAAAAATATATATATATATATCTAGGGGAACGATTTTTGCCATAATAAAAAAATGGAGGGATCGAAACTACATTTTAGCCTATAAGTTACAAGACCTCCTATAAATACGACTCATGTAGTATTGTAAAATTTGAACCTTAAAAAATATGATACAAAACTATCTTATTCTTCTTTCTTACTCCCTCCTCTCTATTCTTCTTAGTTTATAATATCTCGTTATTATTTTTGT
This sequence comes from Sophora flavescens, assembly GCA_030762895.1. Classification (NCBI taxonomy): domain Eukaryota; kingdom Viridiplantae; phylum Streptophyta; class Magnoliopsida; order Fabales; family Fabaceae; genus Sophora; species Sophora flavescens. The sequence goes on from CM061063.1 coordinate 78,677,872, forward strand.
TCATTTCATAACATTCATTAAGATATAAAATGGTTATTGTAAAAAAAAATCTAAAATTATTTAGTACTCTTCATATTAACAGTTTATAAAATATTTGAATTTATGCAACAATTGTTGCTGCACCACCTTTGGAATGATGATTGTTGCCTTAAAACCATGCATCATTCTGTTGAGCTAAGATTAAAGGGTAATCAAATAGTATGTGAAAATGTTGATTTTCAAATATTAAAAAGGACATATTAAAAGGTGGTAATAGAGAACAAGATAATAAAAAGAGTTGTGAACAGAAATGGTAAAACAACTACAGGTATGATCCGTTGTAATTTTTGTTTAGCTTCAGTTATGCTTCGTGATGCTGCAGCATTTAGCTCCAGGAAATTAAAGTTGTGTTTTTCAACACTTAAAAGATAAGGTTCATTAAACGTCTTCTATTCATAGATTCATATTAATTACACCCTCTTATTAATGAAGCACGTCTCAGCTAACTTAAGGACTTGTATGATTATTCCTAATCCATTCAACATCTACTAATTTTCCAACTAGAGATTTAACACTTATCTCTTAAACATGTCCACTTAATTAGCTTTTCCAAGTTCAGCAAGCTCAAGTTTTACTTAAGGTAGTCAAGCTTAAATAAAACAACATATAAACACAGATTAAGAGAAAATGCAAAAGCAAAGCATCACATAACATTAAATAAATGTTCATTACAAGTTCAACATACCAGTAGCTACAGCAAGTTAGCTCATAATGAGCTTACAAAATCTGGAAACGAAATATAAAATGGGACAAGAAGCCATTAGAATGGAGGAACGAAAATGGAGATTGTGGGGAGGAAGAAGAAGAAGACCCTTGGATGCTACCTTTCTTAGGTCACGAAATTCTCACATGAGGACCACTCCGAAGTAAGTGAATATCCCTTTTTAAGGTTTTACAAGGGCTCTTTTCTCTCTCTTACTTTTGGGCCATTAAAATAATACTAACATAAAGGCTTGGGCCCATTTCATTAACTGCACCAGCACAAAACCCAAGACATGTTTCTGGGACACATCCTCAACTTTTAGGGCGGACCCGCATGAGAGTGAAAGTGGTCCCACTTTTATCATTTTCTGATAAGGAGTCCGCGCCCAGATGTTGCAGCATGTCTAGAGCATTTTCCAGTAGCTTGTCTAAACTTTAACAAAAACCTAACAAAAATCAAGAAACACATTTAGCATATTCTTAGATACTCAAAAACAGAAAATTAAACGAAATTTATAAAATAACACATATTATACTAAATTAACTTAAAACACCTAAAACGAAATTTATAAAATAACACGTCAGCAGATGAGTGCTCTCCTTGAAACTCAAGTATACATCCATAGTGCCTAACTAAAATTCAGTAGACGTCCATAGTGCCACGTCATTGGACGGAGTTTCTCTAAAGACTTAGCAAGTCCAAAGACTTGTGTGGACAAACGCTTCTACCACACAAGTGGACGAGCAGAATAAAATCTTATGTAGACGTGTTCTAAAACTGAGTGTCGGTAGACGGTTCTACATCTCCTATATCTTTACTACCTTGAATATGATTTAATGCAATCTGAACCACATTGAATTTATTTCAAATGATTGATATTTACTTCGAAGGAAAATATGTTCTTTATAATTGTTTTATCTGGTTAATGCCTTGTTCCTTTGTAAGAAAGTTCATAGTACTATCAAGGAAATAGAAAAAGCAAATAGTACAATTGAAATTGCAAAACAATCTGTAGAATGACATCTTTATTTCTGGACAAAAGCTGGGTTATACACAAAGGAGGAAAGAAAGTTTTTAAGGTGCAATTGCTCAGAACAGTGAGCCTCCATTTTGTGATTTTTTGATAACCAATGATGCTTTTCAACACGGCCAAAATCAAGCTATCAGTCTCAACGGATATCATGCATTTAATGCTATCTCTATAACGGGACTATTCAAATAACCATTGAAGATTTACTAGAGAAGTTGAAGACCACTATATATAGTAGGTCTCAAGAACTGAAGAATAACTTTGATGGCCATTTGAACATTTGCAAGATATTCAAAGCTCATATTCCCTTTGTAAAGAAAACGTCTTTAATTCTAAGGTTGAATATTTGTAAAAATATTCAGTAGATCTTAAACCTTCATACCCTCACATATAGTGAGTTAGAAAGATCTCGGAAAAATCCCTGTGATTGTATTAGAGCCTGAAGAGGCTTGGCAAGAAAGCAATACTTGTAGCCTGAAGAGGTGAAGAATACTTGTTGTAGAAACTATTTGGAAATAATGGAGAAAATCCTTCAAGTAGAAGGGACTGGACGTAGCTCTTGGTTGGAAGAGAGTGAACCAGGATAAAATACCTGAGTGAATTTTCTATCCCTTATCTTTTACAGTTTTATTTATTTATGCTAACTATGGGATTTGCTTTTGGTTTTGTTAATCTTTTAAAAAGGATTTCTTGTGTGCTTAAACTTTTTATCTTTTGCTTGTGAAAAGGTTTCTCAAAAAGGGTTTTTGTGAAAATAATTAACAAACACAATTCAACCCCCCCCCCCCCTCTTGTGTTTGCCTGTGCCAACTTCACATACTTCATCTGGAATCTCTCCATTTAAAGGTCTTGAAGGAGATAGATTTATTAGATCAACTGCAATTTTCACTGTTTCACCCCAATATGATTTGGGAAGTTTTGCTTGAGAAAACATACTTCTGACTTTCTCTGCAATCATTCTGTTCATCCTCTCAGCTACCCCATTCATCTGAGGTGTCTTGGGAGGTACTTTCTCATATCTTATCCCATGAGTTTTGCAATATGTCTCAAACGGACCTATATATTCTCCACCATTATCACTTCTCAAGCATTTCAGTTTTCTTCCAGATGGTCGTTCTACAGAAGCATGAAACTCCTTGAAAGCTTGAAGAACTTGATCTTTCGTCTTCAATGGATACACCCACACCTTCCTGGAGTGATCATCAATGAAGGTAACAAAGTATTGAGCACCACCAACGGACCTTTCAGATGTTGAGCAAACATCTGAATGAACAAGATCTAGAATCTCCTTTCTTCTTCTTGCATCATCTGATCTTTTAAAAGATACTCTATGTTGTTTGTTTGCTAGACAGTCTTCACAAGATTCAAGTGGCTGCCCTTTTATGTTTGGGAGATGATCTTTTGCTAGCATCTCCAAACCTTTCTCGCTCATGTGGTCCAATCGTCTATGCCACAGTTCTTTGGTTGCGTCTTAAGCAACATTCCTCTCCACCTTACATATCTTTCCCTGCATAATGTACAGAGGGCCTTCCTTTCTGCCGTGAGCAACACTCATGCTTCCTCGACTGAGTTTCCATCTGCCGCTACCAAATTGGTGTATCATCCCGGCTTCATCTAGCTTTCCAGCTGAGATAAGGTTCAGACGCATCTCAGGTACATGTCTTACCTCCTTCAGTACAAGCATGGTTCCATTCTCAGTCATCAAAGTTACTTCACCAATACCGATGATTTTACTTGTGATGTGGTTTCCCATCTTCATTGTACCAAAATATCGTTTTTGATATGATGAGAAGAATTCTCCATGAGGTGTGACGTGGAAGGATGCTCCTGAGTCAATTATCCAGATGCAATCATCAGATGCAATGATTAGATAATTATCTTCTCCGACAAGAAATATATTCTCATCATTCGAGGCCACTGTAGTTAGCTTGAACATGTCTCCATCATGAGTGACAACTCCTTCCATCTTGAGTTACACAGGCCAATAGCTCCTCCAACCAGTTAAGTTCTGATAAAAAAATAACACTATACGTGAATAGTGCCGTACATGTGACTAGTACCGAATGCTGAAAATAATTGAAGTTCGTGAACATTGTATCGAGGAGGTTCCCAGGAAAGAGAGGTGGGTCAATAAACACACTTAAATACCAAGTTTTTCCTAGCCAGAACTTTCCTAGACATGCACTTTCACTACCGCGCTTTATTTCCAGCAACAAGAATAATTCTTTTTTGATGTGGAAGATCGGACAATACTGCAACCACAGAGCATACTAAGAATTTTATTATAAATCTAGCACCTAGTATCGCTGAGCTCTGAGTGCTCTGATACCACTGTTGGGAAATGCCATCATAATTTCCCTCCTCTGTGAACTCAAAATAGGCACTAAGCGGACGCGTAAAATAAGTGTAATAATACAAGACAATTTTTAGCGTGGAAAAACCTCCTCAATGTGAGCAAGGGAAAAAACCACGGGACCCGTAGGCCACTTAACACTACAAAAAAAGGTTATTTAGCGACCGGAAATAGTGATCGAATTTGTTGGTTGCTGTTTGCGACTGAAATGGAGACCGATTGTAGTATCTACATGAAACACTGGTTATATTTGATACTGCGACCGAAATATTAACCGAAATAGAGCGTAATAGAGTTATCGGTCGCTATTTCGGTCGCTAAATAAAGGAAAGTAAAAGTAAAAAATTGCTTACTTTTCAGTGACCGAAATGGCGACTGAGTTAAATGTAACGATTAAATTTTATTTATATTTACAACCGATATTAATTCGATCGCTAAACGGTGCATAAAAAAAATTAAAATAGAGCATGTAAGCGACCAATTTTAATTCGGCCGCTAAATTTATGAATTCAAATTTCAAATTAATCCATTTAGCGACTGATTTAGCGACCGAATAATTCGGTCGCTAAATCCCTAAATCCAACAGACCCCCCTTTATTCCTCACTTTAGCCCGAATCTCTCATTCTCTCTCACCGTTTCTCTCTTCGTCTCGCAATCTCTGGCCACCACAGGATGCCTTGAGCCACCACCGTCATCCCCTCTCCTCCGGTAAGCTCTCGTCTTCTCCGTCTCTCTCCATCCCCCTCTTTCTCTGTCTCACTCTGTCTCTCTCTCTCCATTTCTCAGGTTCTCTCTCATCCTCCTCCGACCACCACCACCATCCTCTTCCATAGGTAAGCTCTCTTCTTCTTTCCTTTCTCTCTCTCTGTCTCGTTCTCTTCCTCTTGCTCGGTTCTCTCTCTATCTGTCTATGTTTATCTCTCTATGTCTCTCTCAGGTGCCGCCACCTCCTCCTCCGACCACCACCACCATCTCAAGGGGCTCTGTTCACGCGGCCACCACCCCCATAGTCTCCTCTGATCAGTTTTGTCTCAGGTTAGGGTTTAGAGAATGATTAATGATTATGTCTCAAGTAATCAACAATCACATACTTTGCCAATCTTAAACAAGCAGACCATTAATGAAAAGACTTGGTCCATTGATAGTATGAAACATGATTATCATGATAGACACTTAGACAGCAAGATGGACCTCCAAGAACTTATATGACACTTCATAGCTTTTCTAGACTATATTGATTGATTTACCTATTCAGGGCACTAGTGATTGGTAAATGCGCTTAAATTGGGGGTATTTTACTGCTATTGTAAACCCTATTTGAATGTATTTTTTATTTCATTTTGACTGAAACTTGGTACTGTGAATATAGCTGCTTGAAAATGTACTTGACTGAAACTAAAGAGATGATGATGCTACTGTGAATGTAGCTAGTGTGCATTTTTTAGTTTCATTCTTTTGATTTTATGCAACATTTGTATTCACTATTGACTAAAAAATGCTCAATTTTCAAGTATTATTATACTGGTCTTGATACTAAAAAATAAGAGAACTTGTCTTGTTATGCTTGTTTGTTTAAAAATGTTGAATTTTCAAGTATTATTATACTTGCCTTGATACTAACAAATTAGAGAACTTGTTAAAACTTGTTATGCTTGTGTTTGTGTTGTTTCTTTGTTACACACTTCTCTTTAGCACAAAACATGCTGAAACTGATATTTGTATATGAGAACTGAAGGGGGGCAGTAATCGCATGGAATCTTGGATAGAACCAATAGAAAACCAAACTTAATCCCTTGTGTGCGGTGACTTGAAAAATAGATTTACCAACTTTCTAGATTCTCATAGGCAATGTAAAGCTTATGCTTTTGAACCATCCCTTGTGTTTGTTCTTTATTATGTTTTCCATTTTGTACATGTATTTTATTGGTTAAGAGTTTAATTTAGCATCTAGCAATTAATGAAACAATGCCAAATATCTGAAAAATGGACTTGTACATTATGAATGCTACATGAAGTTACTCATGTGCCTTCACCTATATAGTTTAAGTTTTGAGAGAGTTGATTCATGATTTTGAAAAACATCACAAACAAAACCGATAATTAAGAGAGTGAGTTGAGTGGTTCAAGATTCATGAGTACATCGAATTAGTTGCAAGGTGACAATATATGAGAGCCTTAAATGTTAGTATTTGACAGGATTAATTTTATTTATGCATTATAGGTCATTGCTCTATTTCTCGTGAGTTGAAATCGAGTCCCTTCGTCCCCTCTCCATCTCCACAAGTAATCAATTAGTCGTAATGGCAATTTGTTGAAATTTTATATTACTAACTTGAATACAATTAAGTTGGCTCTAAGGATATTAATTTGCTTTCATATTGTCTTATTATATTTATCAATTCCTGATCTTCTTGTCTGTGGCTCCTCCCCTTATCCTTACTTGTTTTTGTATTTTGTCGCATAGGTAAGTTCTCTCAATACTCTCTTTTAAGGTTCTGCTTTGTCTAAAAGGTTCTGATTGTGTGGTGCTTGTAATGTGTTATGTGAATTATATATCTTGTTGTTTGTTAGTGGAGAGCTGAGCTCAATAGGAAGGTATCCTGCCTGAAAGGCAAGATGCTGATTGTGTGCTGATAATTTAATATTTATGCATGTATTTGCAATTATGTGTTGTTTGTTAGTGGAGAGAAAAACTCAATAGGATGTGATCCTGTCCAAAAGGTGGGATGCTTGTTGTGTGCTGCTAATTTAGAAGTTATGCATGTGTTTGACAATTATGTGTTACTTGTTAGTGGAGAGTGGAGCTCAATAGGATGTTTGCTACTATATTTTATCTAAGTTTGTATTGAATTATGCCTCAATATATATTTACTAAAGTATGCTGCTATCCTTATAAGTCAATGGTTTTATTTTCTACTAGAGTTAATTATTAAGTTACGAAAGCCTTAGTTTCCTGTTTGAGATTCATTATGAATGAGCATGCGTGCCTTCTTAGGGTACGCATGCTAATTGTATTGAATCTTGAATTGTCCAAGTGGGACAGTTTGGGAAAAAACATTTTTTACACTCGTACAATAGTCATTTCCCTGTTCAAATGCCTTATATACTTGTTGAAATCTCGGTCTGATGTATTTCCTTTTGTTCTCCAGGTGCATACTTGATCGCGGTGATTTTCACCGTGCTCGAGTCGTGTACTTGGATACCGATGGGAAATGCTGCCGAAATTTTGTTAAGTATAAGGTATTTGAATAAGGGAATAACTATTATTAGCCGACTGTGGTAAAGGTTTCTTCTCGAAGGGGATAGGTTCATACCTTGTCATAAGAACGAGATTGATGGAGTTATTGGAATGCACCGTAATATATAAGTGTTATTGTAGGGTTGGTCAGGCTATTTAATTGGTAGCAATGGATATTCCGGAGAATCGGAAATGGATGTATCGTAGGTTGGATCGGAATAAACGTATTAGGGAAGAGTATAGAGTTGGCATGGGTGAGTTTATAGAGTTTGTTGTTAGCCATGAGAGATTTATACGGCTGGATGGTGATCATTTGAGGTGTCCTTGCAAAAGATGCAAGTGTCAATCTTTCAAAAATGTGGATGGAGTTGTAGCCAACCTTTATGAGAAGGGCTTCATGCCTGATTGCTATTGGTGGAGTAACCATGGTGAGACATTGCCCGATTTAAACCCGGTTGTGTTTGAAGGTTCGTACTATGGAAGTGGTGACCAGAGGGAAGAATTGAATCCATACGAGCAGATGATAATGGATCATGCTAGACCCTCGGTCGGTGCTGCACTAGAAGAAGATGGGGATAAGATGGTGGAATGGGTTCCCAATACATAGAGGAGAATCCGAATCCCAAAGCTCAAAGATTCTATGATATGTCGAGGGCTGCACGATCTCCATTGTGGGAAGGATGCCGGGAGTACACGGAGTTGTCGATGTGTATGGAATGGTTGAGTATCAAATCTGACTACAATATGCAAGAAGACTGTTTTAATCGCCACACCATGTCAGTGTCCAAGGCGTTGTCGGAAGACAATCGGATGCCTACTAGTTTTTATAATGCTAAGAAGTCTGTGGAAAATTTGGGTCTGGGGTGTTTGAAAATTGATTGTTGCCCGAATGGATGTATGTTGTACTATAAGGATGATTCAGCAGAGAGCATAACATGTTGTCAATTTTGTGGTGCCGATCGGTATAAGACAACCACTATGAGGGGCATTGAGAAGAAGACCGCTCTAAAAAAGATGTGGTACTTTCCGCTCGTGCCAAGACTTACAAGATTGTACTCTTCGATGGCCACTGCAGCTCACATGAGGTGGCATAGTGAGCATGAGAGGGAGCAAGATGTCATGTGTCATCCATCGGATGGAAAAGCTTGGAAGCATTTTGATAAGGTTCATATGGCATTTTCGTAGGACCCTCGGAACGTCTGATTGGGGTTATCTACGGATGGATTTAATCCTTCCGGGCAGTCTGGAAAAGCATACTCTTGTTGGCCGGTTATCCTGACTCCGTACAATCTTCCCCCAGGATGTGCATGAAGCGGGAGTTTATGTTCCTAATAGTCATAATTCCGGGTCCGTCTAATCCAAAAGGTAAGATTGATGTGTACTTGCAGCCACTGATAGATGAGTTGACGATGCTGTGGAATGATGGCGTGTTGAGATATGACATATCTTTGAGGCAGAATTTCATGATGAAAGCAGCTTTGATGTGAACGATCAACGACTTTCCCTCCTATGGGATGATGTCGGGTTGGATGACCGCGAGGAAGCTTGGTTGCCCAATATGTATGGAGCGGTCGAAGGCATTCACGCTTAAAAATAGTCAAAAGATCTCATATTTTGATTGTCATCGTCAATTCCTTCCAGAAGATCATCCTTATAGGCGGAACAAGAATGCTTTCAAGAAGCGTTGTGCGGAGACAACACTGCCTCCACCACGTTTGTCTGGTCCTAATGTATGGCCGAGAGTACCGTACTTTCCGCTCGTCCATGAATCCCAAGGAGAACATATTCCTGATTATGGCGTCAACCATAATTGGACAAAACAAAGTATATTTTGGAGGTTGCCGTATTGGAGGACGCAGCTACTCCGTCACAACATTAATGTCATGCATACTGAGAGGAATGTGTTTTTGAATGTGTTTGACACTGTGATGGACATCAAGGGGAGGACAAAGGATACAAATAAAGCCCGATTGGATCTGGTTGAAATTGTAATCGGAAGGAGCTGGAATTGCAGGACGGTGGTCATGGCAGACTTATCAAACTGAAGGCAAGTTATACACTAATCAAAACACAAAGTGGTCATATGTAAGTGGGTTAAAGAACTAAAGTTACCAGATGGGTATGCTTCCAATTTGGGTAGATGTGTTGACATTAAGGAAGCAAAGTTACATGGAATGAAGAGTCATGGTTGCCATGTGTTCATGCAACGGTTGCTTTCAAATGCGTTCGATGCATTACCGAAACCAATTTGGAACCCACTTGTTGAGCTTAGCCACTTTTTCAGGGAGCTTACGTTGACAACACTAAATGTGAATCAATTAAAGGATATGGAAGTCAAGATACCCGTTTTGTTATGTAAGCTGGAGCAAATCTTCCCGCCGAGTTTCTTTGATTCAACGGAATACCTTCCAGTTCATCTACCTTACAAAGCAAGAGTTGGTGGTCCGGTCCAATACCACTGGATGTATCCATTTGAGAGGTAAACAACATCAACTATTTTACTTAAAACATATGAAATTCACGAACACCAAATCGTTGTTTAGCTTTCCCTTAAACTAGTAATTATTTGTATGTATCCCTCTTTAATAGGTTCCTGCACCCCCTTAAACACAATGTCAAGAACAAGGCACGAGTGGAGGGTTCCATTTGTGAAGCATACTTAGTAGAGGAGACTTCCACTTTTGCCTCTTATTACTATCCGGACGAAGTTAACACGAGAAGGACAAGGATGCCTAGAAACATTGATTCGGGCGAAGGAAGTTCAACTAGTCCTCCTATATCAATATTCAACTATCCCGGTAGATTTAGTGGCAAATCAAAATGATATTTCTTGGATCTGCGTGACATTAATGCTACTCATCTGTATATCCTTCAAAATTGTGAAGAGGTGGCGCCATATTTAGAGTAAGTTTCTACAATGTCTTTTATAAGTTCAATTGACATTTATAATTATAAATTGTCCTGCTGTTAATCTCCCATATGTAGGATGTACGACAATTTTCTAAGGGATCTCCAACCTTACATTTCAAACGATCAGGTTGATCGAGAAATTACTTCTCACTTTGCTACGTGGTTCAGTAAATATGTAGGTTAAGCATCTTCATTTGTTGCTATACATTTTATCTCCTTAAATATATAGCATGTATAATAATAATGCAATATTCGATTTTTTAGGTACTAGATCCAGTAAACAATGTTCAAAATCCGTTGTTGACAAATTTGGCATGGGGTCCTAACAGATGGGTTACATCATGGAATACTTACATTGTAAATGGATATAAATTTAACATAAAAACATGGAATGAAGGAATGCAATCGTGTAACTATGGTGTTTATGTGCGAGCCACTGATGACAATGTAGAGGATGATTTCTATGGGGTTCTAACTGACATCCTTGAACTTGATTTTATCGGTTTCCCCGTGATGAAGTTAGTTCTCTTCAAGTGTGATTAGTTTGATCCTACTCTTGACGTAGGGGCAAAAATCGATAAAAAATATGGTATTGTTCAAGTTAGGCTATCTCGTGGGTATAATAAGGCGTACGACCCATTCATTTTTTCACAACAACAGTGATCAGGTTAATTACTAGCCATATCCCGAAGGACATCAAGGCAGGTTGGGTGTTATTAAGATAAATGCTCGCAGTATAATTACTGATAATGTAATCAACCAGCCTGAGAAAGATGCTTCGTACCAAGATGATGAATTTTCAAGACCCCACGTACCGTTGCAAATTACGCCGGACATTAGTGTTAATTCTCTGGCGGACATTTCCAGAAATGGGGAAGAAGTTGAAAGAGAGTTAATGGATCAATCTTGTTGGTAGTGGCTACAATCTCAAGAAGGGGAGGTGAATTGAGATATTGAAAACTTTTTCAACAACTTAAAGCAAAGCAGTGTTTCTTTAAAGAAAATTGGTTTTCACTCAATTTTAATTCCCAAGAATTAGGTTATGGAACAAGTAATGATGACAAGAAGACTTATAAGTAGTAACAACAGGTTTTGACACAGATTGCAAATCAAAGATTCAAGTTAACAAGTATTCTTAAAACTCGTTCATAACACACGTGCATATAACAAGTATATGGAGTTTAGAGATGAGAAGAACACGTAAACGGATTTATCCTGGTTCGGCTACCTCCTCTGGTAAGCCTACATCTAGTCCCACACCTCTGTGATTTTCTCCACTATAATAAGCAATTACAAAATTCCAATTACAGCAACACAAGGATAACCTCCTTGCTCGAAAAATCACCAGAAAGCACACTAGCTTTTCTATACCCAAGGATTCCTTCTATCCTTATTCAAGCCTAAGAGATACCCTCTCTTAATCACACTAATTCATGAAAAGAATTGAGTAGAAGTAAGACTCTAAAAGACTGATTATACAAATTGAAGTTCTAACTAATATCACACTTTTCTCAGAGATGAAGCACTTTTGGATCTTTCGTAGTTTCACAGTCAGAATGAGTTGTGTTGTTGTTATCGTGTTGTATTGTGTAAAAAGTGTTCCTTTGATCCCTCTTTTTATAGAAGACAAATTATAGCCATTGGGGTCATTTAAAACAGATTTGGATATGATTTAACAAAATATGTTTTCTTGATTCTTGTTCTTGAAATGAGATTCTGTTGATCTTTGTAGAGTTTACGTCCTTCTTGAAAAATAACCATTTCCATCTGATAGAGTAGCCAAGTCTAATTTGAAGAGTCAAATAACCGTGTTTTTTTTTTTAAGAGAAAAATAGCCGCGTCCATTTTGCCACGTCAGTAGAGGAAGTGCTAACACAAGTTATTGGACGTGCTTCAACTGGTAGACGAGTGCTAACACAAGGTAATTGGACGGGCTCCAACTGGTAGACGAGCTTTATATGCCATGTTAGTGGACGGAGCTTCTCATTAAGATCTTAGCAAGTCCAAAGCGCGTATCATTAGTAGACGAGCTCCTTTTGCCACTATTAGTAGACGAGCTCTCTTTTTTGCTTCAGTAGACGCGCGCTTCTGTTACTTTTAGTAGACGAGCTCCAAGTGCCACATCAGCGGACAAGCTCTTCTGTTACTTCAATGTACGCGCTCTTCTTGTTGTACTTTAGTGGACGTGCTTTTGTTGTACTTCATTGGACGTGCTTTTGTTGTATTTCAGTGGACGTGCTTTTGTTGTACTTCAGTGGACGTGCTTTTGTCGTACTTCAGTGGACGTGCTTTTGTCGTACTTCAGTGGACACGCTCCAAATGGTACTTTAGTGGACGAGCTCTTTACTTGTTCATTGGACGTCAACTCTTTACTTTGTTGGACGTCATTCTTGGTTCACTTCATTGGATGAGCGCTTATATTTTCCTTGTGTTGGATGAGCGCTAGTTTTGCTTTGTTGGACGAGTGATCTTGCATGCAACTTAACACGAAATGAGTACGTCATCAAAATTAAAAATCTTATGCAAAATACACTTTGTTTATCATACATCAAAACATGAATGAGGGCATAGTCTTACAAATCTGAGTTGGACGCATCTAGCGAAGGAACATTCAGATCAAGTGAGACTGATGAGAGTGAGGGTGAATTTAGTGACGGAGATTCTACTTAGGTAATTTATTTATGTCATAATTCATGGTGTAAATGTCATTCTACTTAGGTAATTTATTTTTGTATTATTTACACTGTTGTGTAATCATCTTTTCATTTTTTATAAAGATGGCAGATTCCTCTAGAGGTAGGGGGCAGCATGGTGGTCATCGTGGAGGTCGTGGTAGAGGTCGTGCTGCGAGAGTCCCTCCGCCGGTCGACCCACAACCTTCAGATCGAGACCACCTTACCAGCACCTCTGTGGACGGAACACATCAGGGTGATGGAGTTGCACCCCCTATCCAGCCTCATGTGGTCGGGACACAGGCTGCACTGTCATCATCCACACCTATGACAGGACCATCATCATCATCGGTACAGGAGAGTCGTGGTCCATCCGACAGGAGGATTCTTCTTATCCCCAGGGGGAATAACGAGTAAGCTAATTTAATTTTTTAATATATATAAAGTATTGTTAATTTCTATTTACTTGTTTTTTTATTTATAACATTTATTAATGCTCTAATTTTGCTGCAGCTTTCTACCCGCGAAGGGCCCTTCTAATTCGATATCGAAGATCCTGCGACGCAAGTTTGATGGTCCATGGCCTACATGGAAGGCCATCCCAGGGGGCCATAGGGATCGGTTGTTTAAAAAGTTTACGGTAACAATTTATTAAGTTATTTAAATTAAATTTACATTATATATATATATACACACACAAATTTCCTAACAACTGTAATTGCAGAAAGAGTATAGGTGGGACACAGCTTTAGAGGGTCTCGTCAGGGACATATTTGAGCATAAAGGCTCATTGGTCATGAAGAATCTGACGAACAAGCTGAGGAAGGGTAAGAATAAGGGGAAGTGGGTGGACCCTAAGATCAGGAGGCAGCTGGACCAGTACCAGGCTACTGAGAAGTTCCAGGAGATACAGGCCATAGCTCGGCATAATCGAGCTTCGGATGGTGGCGCGTGTGCTTGGACCGGCGGGTCTAAATCAGTCGTCGCCCACTACGACGAGCTGGTAATACTTAAAACTTTATTGACTTTGTATACTATTTAATGAGTTTTCATTTTCAAATATTCTTATGAATTTAAGATTATATTTTTCTGTGTAGAAAGTACAGAAACAGCGGGCCCCCACTGCTATGGAGTTGGTTAAGAGGACGAAGAAGTTGAAGTCGGGGACATGGGTCAACGACAAGGCCCGTAACTATGCTGTAAGCAAAAAAACAATTTAGTTTTTATTTGTAATTTATTGTAATTGATTTGTTAATATTGATTATAATTTTAACTAAATATCTTCATCTATACTTTGCAGGTGGGCTTCAACGAGAAGAAGGACGATGTCATATCACGTGCCTCAAAGTCACAGGATGATGCCTTGACTGGTGATGGACCCTGCTCTCCCATCTTTGTCTGGGGCAGGAACAAGAAGGGGCACGTGTATAGACTCGGACACCTGGGAGGCGAGTTTATCACTTCATCATCCGGCACGCCTACTCCTTCCTACGTCGATACCGTCCCTCGGGAGCAGTTCAACCAAATGCAGGACACCATCACGCAGCTGAACGCTGAGCTTTAGGAGAAGAGCGAGAGAGAGCAGCAGATGGCGAACCAGATTGCACAGTTGACTCAGGCACACCAGCAACTGATGCAGACGAGCATCGAGCAGGGCCAGACACTGCGGCTGGTGTTGGAGCAGATGAGGATCCAGACTCCAGTTGCTCAGGGTGATGCTCTGACGGTTGTGCCGCCTGCTGCCGCTAGTTATTGATGCTGCTACTCCAGAGGACGATCAGATAGCAGACGTTGGCGGCACGGACGTTGAGGATGATTAGGTTCCTCCACCTCCCCCTCATCATGACTTTTTTTTTTTTTCATTTTTTAGATTTTAAACGATTCGTGTATGACACTTTGGATTTTTTTTTATATATATTCATTATTTCTTATGATTGTCTATTTCATTAGTAATTTGGTGTGTTTTATTAGTAATTTTTGCTAAACTTTAAAGCAAAACAAAAAAAAAATATTATTTTAAAAATTAAATTTTAAAAAAATTAATAAAACCCAATTTAGCGACTAAATTAGCAACCGGTAATTCGGTCGCTAAACTTTAGTTAACATAAAAAAATTATGGTCTAGCGATCGAACTAGCAACCGATTATCGATCGTTAAAAATGGTTACCCAAACAATGCGATCAACCGAGTAGCGACCGTTTTTTATTATTTAGAGACCAAAAATACGGTCGCCATTTAGCGACCGAATTTATATTCCGGTCTCTAAAATCTTAGCGACCAGGTTATCAACCACCATCATGAATCGGTCGCTAAATTAAATAGCGACCGAATTAGCAGGTTTAGCGACCGAATTTGTCGGTCGCTAAACAGTTGATTTTTTTTAGTGTAAACTTCCACTATAACAATAATGGGTATACAAAAAATACAAGAATATTGTATCCTCAATTTGTGGACAACACTCTCACAAATTGGCTCACAATTTTTCTCTCTTAGAAAACTCTTTCTAAGGCTCTCTCTATTTTTCTCTCACTCTTCTTGTCTCTTGAATGTGAGGATTTTGGTGTGCTCTTCTTTCTCTCAAATTCATCTATTTATAGATGCAAAAAAGGTGTGCACCGATTTGTAGTGGTTGGAGGCTGAACAATGTTCAACAATTACATTTACTATAGGAGACTTTTGTTACTTCCTTTGACTGGTTTTTTTCAACAAATTATTTATGCTTATTTTACATATTGTTGCAATACGTTTCTTGGATAAAGAGCTTGAAATCATGCTTAGCTAAGTGTTCTTCATAGACTTATTTGTCCACACACCGATCATCATAATGGGACAATTAAGCGAAAGAGTTCCAATGAACATCAAATTTTGGATATCATATATGATATCACTAGCTAGTGTCTGTGCATCGTGCTAGAATTAATGTATCAATTTCTTAAAATAAATAGATGATATAAATATTTTTAGACATTTTAAATAGTACTTTCATTGTCATGGAAATTAACAAACGCTTAATATTAATGTGGTAAAATTCATATAAATAATGTTACAACAAAAATCATATAAATAAATCTTCAACCTTACACTACTTGCTTCAAACTTTGCAAACTGAAAAAAAAATTAATTTAAAAAAAAAATTGAGAAGAGTAAGAAGAATCAAACTTCTTAGATTCAATAAGCCCAAGAAAAGGAGCCTCATGTGTAACACCCTACTTTTTATTTTCCGATTTTTATTTTTTCAGTAAAAATATTTTCACTGTATTAACCGGTATAAATGTATTTATTTATATTTTTATCCGAGTTAATGGAGATTGATTTTTATGAAAAAAGAATCATATTCATACTCTATCTTAGGGTAGAAGCTTACGATAAAAATTTAGGTTGAAAATTCAGACGGAACCCGGTCTGCGTTTTCACTGACAGTATAAGTTTACTGAGCAAAAAACCTAATTTTGACTCGTGAATGAAATGGTTTATATTTAAATCATATTTCTAACGAGTTTGGTTGTTTTGAAAATTTTCAACCGAAAACGAAATATTACGCTTTTACGCAGACGTAAAACCCTAATCAGGAAAACCGACGGAGTCGAAAACGGAACTACAGAGACCCATCAAGAGATCGGGATAACGATTCATACATGATGACTCATGGAGGATGAGTCACCAAGCATTTATGAGCGTTAAATGCTAGTAATCATGACTTTATGTGAAAAAGACCAAAATACCCCCAAGCTTTCGCGGGTATTAACCAGACACATCTACGCACTGTTAACCACTCATTTTAAGTGGTTGTAAACCTCCCACGTCTCCTCAATTTCGTGCATCCATATATACTCAACCATATCTATTTCATTTTGCTTTCGTTTCATCATTTCCTCTCAAAAACCGAAATCGGGTAAACGAAGAAGCTGCGTACGGAATTTCCGGGAACCGCTAACGGATAGGATCGGTGACTCATTAGTGAATCACTTTGTGTGGCCCAAAATCAGCCTCACCTCCATCAAATGTGAGCCACATATTTATTAACCATAGTTAAGCAAAGTAACCCTAGTTAAGTTAATTATTAACTATGGTTAAGCTTATATTAATTAAGTAATCACAAAACTCATTAATCTAAAAGTTAAAAACCAAACAAGGCCTAAGATTTTCCCTAAAAAATCCCTCCAAACCGTGGCCTCCCCTCACTATTTCACTCATCTTCTTCATCTTCTTCATTTTTCTGCATTTCTTCACAAATCACCAAAACTCCATTTTCTTCTTCAAGAGCTCCAAGTACTTCCATTGAAGAACTTGTCGAGATCATCATCTTTTCTCCATATTCTTCGTACACTTGAGGTAACATGATCATCTCATCCCTTGTTTAAGCTTTTGTTCTTCATATGTCATAGTTTTCCATTTCTAGATCTAGAACTTGTAATAATTCTAGAAAATTGTAGAAAAATCATAAAAATGTGAAACCAATTTCTATGATCTAGTTATGATCCCTACTTTCTTTATCCAAGAGCATGTGATCAAAATCATTTTCCTTCCCTAGTTTCTAATTGAGACCGAAACTGAGTATAAAAGTGGTTTTCATGTTTTGTTGTTTTCTTTGAAAGTTAGTACTTGATTTAAGTTCTGTAGTACTGGTATAGCTTAAATACAAGAGCTTAGGTTCAGCAAAAATCCCTAGCCTAATTTTCTTTGTGAGGCCGAAATTCAATTAATAGGGCTTGGAATATTTTATTCATGTTTTCAAGTCATAGCAATGTATCTAGGCTACCTAGGACCCAAGTAATTAGTATCCAAAAGCTTAGGTTGAGAAAAGCACTCTAACCCTCATTTGGATGAGTTGGCCGAACCTAGTACCATATGTCCATATTTAGATTTGTCGATTCATTTGTTTTATTGTTGATTTGGTTGAAGGTGGTTTTGTTAACTCGTGGCGGGATAACGAGGATCGTCGTTTTCATGTTTCCGGTGATAACTCAGGTGGGGGAAAGAATCAACCTATCGTCGGAATCGATAAGTAGTAGATTATATGATAATTGTGTAGGGCGACCTAAACCCTACTAGTAGTCGAGTAATCGATAAGACCAAAATCCCATTGGAAACCTTTTCTGTAAAACCAATGGTGATTCGGGGATTGTAGGTTTATCGACATTAAGTTGATTTTAAGTATTTGAGGATGTTTGATTTTATGTTATCAAATTTATTGTGATACGCTGGTTGAGGTATTCCATCTGCATGTGACGTATTATTGCGGTGTTTGAATATTATGATATTGAGGATGTTCAGTGTCTGTCACGGCCGTGATGGTTGTCATGGCCAGGCCGTGACAGGTTCTGTTTTGTAGAATTCTTGCCTTTGTTGTCTGTCACGGTCGTGACAGAGTCTGACTTTATTATTTATTTGGTTGGACTATTATGAGTTGGTTGTGATAAATTGCCTTATATGATATTGAGATATTTGAATATTCTGTTGATTAATGTGTTATGCATGATCTGCCTGGGTTTAATATTGTGCTTAGCTGATTTTTAAGTAAGGATATGTGTTGTTCGGGAGATAATTGTTTGGGTGAGAGAATAAAGGTGATTTAGAGGTGCCTAGCCTAATTAAGTGGTTTTATCTATGAGGAAAAAGGTGTTGAGGGTAGAGGATGATATAGTGAATTGAGGATGATTGTTGATTTTGATTGATGCGTGTCTGTGGTTATTATCATATTATGTGCTATGTATTATGTTCCGCTTTTGATGATAGAACTGTTTCTTATCCCCTGTATCTTTCGGTGTGTTTTATTTTATCTTTTATGGGATCGTACTTGAAGACCCTGTGGCTGAGCTGAACGAAGAGGGGTTGGATGGAACTCCTTACGAACCGGGATCTTTGGAGGTCGAGCTGTGATTCATTGCGATTAGAGTATAGACATTATGGCCAGTGTGTCTAAGGAGTATTTATATTTCCGCTAAGTATGTCTGTAGTGAAGTTTATGCCTGTGAGGGATCCTACTGAGAGGGTACCCTTAACAGTGCTTTTGGAATGTAATAAATAAACATGTGTGTATTTATATATATTAACGTTAGTGTGTTTTAAATTTAAAGAAGTTATATGATAATTAAATAAGTTTTAATTTTTACGTATTTTCAACGATAAGCGTGCGATTAAGTAAATAAATATTAAGGTTTTAATGTAATAATACAATGGGGCACAACGGGGTGTCTCATCATGTATGTCATTAGAGAAATAAAATATAGCAACTATATGTTTTTTGTTAAAAATAAAATAAAACAACAACTATATGTTATACATCATTTTCCAACTATTATCACACTATCATTCGTTAAGACCAGATTGGAAGTTACAAATTCTATGTTAAATTTTAACATCAAACACATAGAAAAATGGAAGAATACATGATTAGTGGAGAAATAAAAGCTTTACGCAACTAACCTTGCCAATAGTTTTTGGTTGATATGAAGAAATATATGCAATTGTAATCACTTTAGACAATAAACAATAATAATGTATATGATATGTTTGGAAGCAGAAGTCTAAATAGCATCAAAGTTTCAAAAAACTGCAATATTTCACTGTTAAGAAGAATTAAAATGAATATAGACGAAAGGCATGTTTAGGACATTTGTAAATATCACATATAATATAAGTTACAATGGATTTAGTTCACGTTCCTATGACTATATATATATATATATAT
Organism: Sophora flavescens; assembly: GCA_030762895.1. Taxonomy (NCBI): domain Eukaryota; kingdom Viridiplantae; phylum Streptophyta; class Magnoliopsida; order Fabales; family Fabaceae; genus Sophora; species Sophora flavescens. The sequence continues at coordinate 78,697,509 of CM061063.1, forward strand.
ATATATATATATATATATATATATATATATATATATATATCAGCTTGGATCCTCCCATCATGTATTAAAGAAAATTAGTTATTTCAAATATCATTCATGAAAGTTGTAAAAAAAAATGAAACAAAAATGTTAAAAAATTGTTATAGACATTACACTCTCATCCAAAAGAACTAATTCCACATTATCTCCAAAATGTGGTTGCAATAAATTTGGTTGTTTCAAAAGGCGTATAACTCACTTTGATCGTCCATTCATATTTGGACGGAGAAATGTCACAAATAAAAGTAATAGGTGTAGCCACAGCTAAATCTTTTAAGTTACTCGAAAAGAAACTCTAAAAAAATAAGAATATCTCTTTACTCTATCATTTAGACGTATATTTGAAGATGAAAATGTATATCATGATTGATATATTTATACAGAAATATGTATTGCTTCGCTTGTGAGAAACTTTTAGAAATTATGTTACCATTAATAAAATATAAAGGCATGACTGAGTGAAATTTTAATGTCCAAGGCATTTGTGTATATGGCTCGAAATCAAAAGGGCATCATGCAATAAATATAGAAGGATCTATCGACCATAGTTAAACACACTTTATTGTTTTATCACGGTTCATGTATTGCATAGTTGCACGAGAATGTATATTTGGTGAAAATAAATGTTTTATGATTTATAATTTGGCTTTTGAAAAAAACAACCACCTTAAATATAATGTTTTAATAGCTCATACACAGATTCTAACACGCGTATCTCTCTATATATACAAAGCATCCATAATTTCCCGAAAATCTTATAAATGTTTATAAAAAAATTATAAATATCATAAATTATTTTATCTGGTTTATATTAGAATGGGTACCATATTTTATTGTTATCCTTATTTGGTTTACATTGGAATGGGTACCACATTTTATTGGTATAAGACAAAGTTATGATAGCAAATTTTTATTGATAATAATATAGTGCTCTTAGCTTATCAGATTTAACAAAGGACAATTATTTTTTAGTTGCTTTAAATAAACTAATTGGAAATGATTGATAATCCCCAATACCAGTGCAATTAGAAGAATAAATATTTTAATAGCTACATGGATTCTAACACATGTATCTCTCTATATACAAAGCATCATTATTTTCCTAAAAATCTTATAAATATCTATCCAAAAAATTATAAATATCATAAATCCATCCTTATTTTTAGTTATGATTGATAATCCTAAATACCAATGCAAGTGAGAGAATAAATGTTTTATAATTTATAATTTATATTTTGAATAAAAGCACCCTAAATATCATTTTCTAAATGTGGAATGTTTTGCAAATTGTCAATTAAATTTTATAATTACTCTGAAGGTGACATGTGACAAAATTTCCAACTATGATTTTTGTTTTACTATTTAGTTGCTTTAAATAAATTAATTGAAAATGATTGATAATCCTCAATACCAATGCAAGTTGGAGGATAAATGTTTTAATAGCCCAAACACGGATTCTAACACATGTATCTCTCTATATATACACAACATCCTTATTTTCCCGAATATATTATAAATATATATCCAAAAAATTATAAATATCATAAATCCATTCTTATTTTTAGTTGCTTTAAATAAATTAGTTGGAAATGATTGATAATCTTAAACACCAATGCAAGTGGGAGAATATATGTTTTATAATTTATCTAATTTATCCCATCCTAATGTTTAGTTCCTTTAAATAAATTAGTTGAAAATGATCGATAATCCTAAATACCAATGCAAGTGGGAGAATAAATGTTTTATAATTTATAATTTAAATTTTGAAAAACAATTCACCCTAAATATCATTTTCTAAATATGGAATGTTTTTCCAATTGTCAAAAGGAATTTAAATTTTATAATTACTCTGAAGGTGACATGTGACAAAAGTTTTCAACCATGGTTTTTACTCTATAATATTTATAGATAAAAGACAAGTGGAAGAATAAATGCTTGATAATTTTATAAATAATTATTAAAAGTGGAATATTTTGTCAAATGTCAAAAGAATTTTTTATTTTAAAATGGCTCTAAAAATGATACAAAGCATAACTTTACATCCGTGGTTTTTGCTTTAAAATATTTATAGATAAATATTATTGCCTTCAACCAAAAGACCCCTAATCCGAAGAGTATCTATAGAAGTAGCTTGGATCCTCCCATCCTACATTAAAAAAAATTAAGAAGATCAAATATTAGTCGTGAAAGAATTTGTAAAAACATATGGTTAAAAAACGTTGAGCAATGGTTATAGATAACCCATTCTCATCCAAAATAATAAATCTACATTATCTCCCAATTGATATTGCAAAAAAATTGATTTTTTCCGAAGCTGTATCACTCTACTTTGATCGTCCATTTATCTTTTGATGGAGAAATGTCACTAATAAATTAATCGTTTTAGCCATGAGTGAAAAATAGCAAAAAAAAAAAAAATAGATGAACAAACCTTCTTAGGAGATGCTTTGATTTTATATTTTCATTTGATTGTCTACATTTTTATAGTGCCTCTATAGGTTGGATAAAGAGAAAACTGCATCGGGAGTATAGGAGAAATAACTCAAAGATTTAAGTAAATTACATAGGGAAATGATTCATCATCTTGAAATTATTTATTTTCTTTGAAAACATATAAAATTTATGACACTTTGTTTATCACAATTCATGATGTACAACAATTAATTTTTAGTTACTTCAAATAAATCAATTACATTGAAAATGATTGATAATCTTCAATACCATTATAAGTAGGATGAGAAATATTTGATAATTTTAATTTTAATTTTTAATATATATATATATATATACTTTCTAAAAGATAAATGTTTTTCCAATTGTCAAAAGAATTTAAATTTTATTATAAATATATAATCAAGCAAATTATATGTATATGCTATTGTATAATTTTTTATAAAAAAATATATAGCTTTTATCTTTATAATTATAATAATGATAATATATGATCCACAATTATTAAAAAAATGATATTTTCCAATAATAGTATTTATAAAACCTATACATATATACCAATAATAGTATATATTTTATATAAAAATTATAGCTTTTGTAATATCCCGATTTTTCACTGCTTTCTAATATTGAAAATTTATATAAATACGTTTATATATTTATCTGAGACTTAGAAAATTCTTTTAAATAAACCGAAACCTTATTCATACTCTACTTGATAGTAGAAAGCTACGATTAAAATTTAGGTTGAAAAGTCAGGCGAAACCCGGTCTGCGAATTTCATTAACAGTATAATTATACTGATCAGAAGACCTAATTTTAATTCGTGAATGATAAACTTAAGGTTTTTATTTAATTTCTTACGATTTTGGTTATTTTTAAATATTTCGCTAAAAAGTGAAATATTATATTTTATCGGGGCGTTATATTCAATCGGGTGAACGTCAGAGCTAATTACGGGAGATTCGGGACTCGATAGGTGGATAAACCCTATATTCTCTTAGGGATAAGTCATCCATGTGATAGGTTTAAGGTGTCTTAGGGTTATGTTAGCAATTTTTAATAATTTCATTTTGATCCTTAAAGTTTCTCTAAATTGCATTTTGGTCCCCTAAACTAGTTTCCATGATCTTCCAAGTGAATTGGATCAATTTTGACCCATCCAAACCCAAGTTGGGCTGCGGCCTTATGGCACAATATCATTGCCAATACCTCAATTTCATGAGACCGATTTTCCTACTCTTAACTTTCCTATGCCTTTGTTAAATGCCTTAAACATTTTTATGTTGAAAATCCAAGTAATGGACTTGGACTTTCCTTAGCCCAATCGTGCATGACCCAAGGCCCATGAGGCTTGGCTTCATATCCATTTTTATGAGTCACAATCTTCTCCATTCTTCTCATTTCTTCCATCATCTTCTACATTCTCCATTTTCTCTCTAACTCAAAAGCTTGAGTTTGTGAAGCAATTGTGTGATTCCTTGTCATTTTCCAAGATCCAAGAGGTGATTCATGCTTCTCATCATCTTTAAGTTGTTTACTTTTCAAGTTATTTCATGTTTTAAAACTTTGATCATCACTTTTGATCCATGTTCTAAGCTTATGTTCTTAACTTTGATAAATCATAGAAAATCATAGAAAAATCCTAAAAATATGAAACCAATTTCTATGTTCATATTATCATCATTATAATCATAATATAAGAGTTTGTTGCAAACAAAGTTTTCCTCCTCAAATTTCTTGACAAGGTCGAACCTATACATAAGGTTGGAGGAAATGTTTTTGTTCATATATTTTTTTTAATGATCTTGTTTCTTATCTTTCTAGTATATATCCACGTGGAATCCAAGCCTATGTATTAAACAAAATTCATTTGTTCCATTTACTCATCATGGCCGAATCTAGGTCTTTGGGAGTTTAGAAGTTTTTGGTTCAAACTTTGTTGTTTAATCACTAATCTACTGTCTTAAGTACTTAGGATCATTAATCCAGTGACTTAAACAATTTTAGAAATTTTAGCCACAAAATCTTGTTGAGGCCGTGACCTATCATTAGGGAATAAGTGATTATATTTGCTTGTTTATAATTGGTTGATTGTGGTTGTTAAAGGTTAAGTGTATCGATTGTACGTGAGTCGTGAAACCGGAGTTTGACGTACGTTCGAGGAAGGAGATCGGAAGATAAATTCTACGAGAAGTAAGATGGGATTGCCTGAGGGATTTTTCCAATGGCTACATGCTATCTGTGTTGGTCTGTATGATTTACCTGTGGTTGTAGTGTTTGGTTTGTGGTTGTGGTGTTTGATTAAAGTGTGTTATTTATTTGTGTTTGTTTATCTGTATTTAATTATTTATTTGCAGTTATATATTATGATGTTGTGATGCATGATCTGTCCGGGAGTAATTGCTCTGATGTTGTTGATTGTTGTTTGAGAAGCTTGTGATGGTCGCGCCAATTCAACTAATTGGATAAAAGCTTTAAGAAGCTTTATAAATTATATTTAATGTTTTAACGGGAAAATATTGGAATATAATATCGATGGAATATTTTATTTGGGGAAAATAAAAAATGTTGGAAAATGTCATTATTTTAATGATTTATCGCTGTAAGAGTGAACTATGAGTCACAGCGAAGACGTAACCGTAAAATTATTTTTGTATTGCTAATTTTTACATAAGAAATTCTGTAATATTATAAAAAATTATTTTATGAAATTAATTGTTGAAAATAATTTAATTATGATTTTAGAAAATGATATAAGTGGAAAAAGCTAAGTTTTGGCTTAAATGGCTTTAAAAAGGATAATTGATGGCAAATTGAAAAAATGTCGATGGCAAATGTTTCTAAAACGGCAATACGTATTTTAAACAAGTTTGAGCCTCAGGTGACTCTCTTTTCTGAAAACTACGTTTTTGGTATCTGATGATTTTATGAAAAGATTTTTCCCCATCAGAAATGATTTTCCGAAATCAAGTTTTCTTAATGGTGTTAAAGGTGTTGCAGAACTTAGTAACCAAGACGTCGAGGTACTAATGTTCTTACGGTGTTTTGGACGTGGTGTCCTTTGGAGTTGATGTCCTATAGACGTGGTGTCTACTTTACGGTTTACTAAAGGTGTTAAAACATTTGAGATGTTTTCTATTACCACGACCCTAAGCCTGATGCATCGGTCTAGGGGTTTCGTGATTGAGCACACGGACTTTGAGGTCCTGTGTTTTAATGAAAGTTTTTAAGATGTTTAAATCTATGTTTGGTCATAAGCTTTTGAGCATTGGCAAGGGAATATTGAACACAAAAAAAAGTGTCAAGAACAAAGTGTTTTTACATGCATTCATTTGGCAGACGTGCCTACGACATTAATCTGGATATCTTGGTGGACAAGATGTTCAAGAAGGCGCCAATTCTATTATGGATATCTTGGTGGGCAAGATATTCAAGATGGTGACTCTGGATATCTTAATGAGATGAGGTATTCAAGAAGGCTTAATCTGGATACCTTAATGGTAAGGTATTCAAGAAGGTGAGTCTGGATATCTTAATAAGATAAGGTATTCAAGAAGGTTCTGATGGCAAGGTATTCAAGATGATGTGCCTTATTTGGCAATCGAGCTTGATCAACTCATTTTTATATGGTGTTGGGAATTCCAGAGATTAAGTATGGGTTTGGACAATGTATATGAAGTGTTCATGCATTGTTTTCAAATGATGATGTTTGGGGTGTGAAGCTCATTGATAAACTATTTGCTTTGATATGAATGCTTATCTTGACATAATATGTATATGTGTTTTCTGTTGTGTCGTGCATGTAGTTGTCGAGTTAAATCCATATATTGGTTTCTCACTCTTGCATGTTTTATTGCTGGTTTTTCTACTTGTGCATATATTTATATCCTAGTCCAGATGAACCACTCAAGGGAATTGACGACTACAGGAAGAAGTTTTCTTAGTTCGGAGCAGGCTGATGTTCGTTTCTGCTGTGATGGCTACTATTAGTTTCGACCAGCTTAGGTTTTGAATTATATTATGTTTTGGAAGAACCTATACTTAGTAAGGTCTTGTTGTGTAAACAATTATGATGCAGTATAGTTACATGAGGATATATATACATATCTATCCATATGCGGTCATGTTTGTGTTGTGGTTGTGGTTGTCGAAAAGGAAAAGAAAATGGAAAATTTTTTTTATCACCATTTTGAGAAATGGTTACAACTTAAGAAAATATTATTTTTCGAAAGCAACTAGTGAATTAATATAACGTTTTATTTTCCACAACGAGTTAACCATATAATGACCGAAGGGGGTGTTACAACTTTTATCTTTATAATATATATATATATATATATATATATATATATATATATATATATATATATTAAAAATGATATTTTTATTTTAAGAAAATTGTATGAATCAAATGTAGATAATAAATTTAGATGATTGAAAATGAATTGAAATTATGATTTAAATAAATTATATTGAAAAATGATTCATCTTGAAATGTCTTAATTGCTTTGGAAACATATATAGTGTTAAATGTTGAGCGATAATATAAGGCAAGTGGAAGAAGAAATGCTTGATAATTTTATAAATTTTATAAATAGTTTCTAAAAGTGGAATATTTTGCCAAATGTCAAAAGAATTTTTAATTTTAAAGTGGCTCTCAAAATGACACACGACATAACTTTTCATCCACGGTTTTTGCTTTATAATATATATTATAGGTAGATATATGTTTATCTTTATCTCTCACATACTTTTTTTTATCTTTTTAATATACAAATATTTCAAAAATACGTAAAGAAAACAAAGAGATATGGTTTAGTATCCCTATTTTTTTATATTAAAAAATCATTTCTCTTACACAAAAATGATTAATACAAAAAAAAAAGAATAAATTTTCTAAGCAAAAACAAAAACATAGGCAAATATTTAGGGACATAAAATGGGTTGATCCCTCAGGGGAATCCATTAAGGTCCCATTTGGTGGTCAGGATAAGAGAGACATGATAGGATAAGCTATCATATCCCATCTGAAACTGTTGTTTGGTGAGCCAGCAGTATAGGATAAGTCAATCCTGTTACTTATCCTATCCTGTCAATCTAGTTAAAATTCTATCCTGAGGGGAGGGCTGAGTTAGAACTCAACAGGATAAGATAAGGTGATTTTTTTTCCGGTAACAAGTAGGATAGAGTGATTTAAAGTATAATAAAATATAAAAATATATAATATATAAAATAATTAAAGTATCATAAAATAATAATTTAAAATATAATAAAATTTAACATGATTACAAAAAAAAAAGTATAATAAAATTTAAGATATTTAAAATAATAAAAATATTAATAATCAATTTTAAAATTTATTTTTATTTTATCACAGTGATAAGTTTTTTATTTTATATTATTTTTAAAAACTGTAAAATATAAAAAATTATTCTAATAATTTAACTATATGTAAAGTAAAAACAAAAATGAATATTTAAAAATATAAAAAATTAATTTTAGTTAGACAATATTTGAAAAATTTAAAACATTATATGTAATTTTATCATAATGATAATTTTGTTTTTTTATATAAATTTAAATAATGAAAATTATAAAAAAAAAGTAAATCTAATAAAAGATGTAAACATTTAGAATAAAAACGAAAATTTTTAAAATTCATACTTAAATTATATTGCTGTCCAGTTGGTTATCTGGTGGACACCAAACGTCGCATAGGATAACAGCTTATCCTGCTCATATCCTATCCTACCATATCATGTTCTCTTATTCTATCCGTTTTTATTCTATCCTGATCACCAAACGAGTTCTAAATTCATTGGTTGGATTTTTTGATCACTTTTTTATAATCGATTTCGATTCGGTTTCGGCTTGCTTTCTTGCAACCGAACCGATGCAAACCGAAAAAGTTGACACAAACATTAGACCCCCGGCTGCGTTTTATACTAATGCTCAGAAACAAAATCCAAAAAAACCCGTTCGTTTTACTTCTCAGTTTGCAACTCAAACGCTCACTCGCTTTCAAAGCCCCAAGTCCCTATACGCCGCCGCTCCTCCCACTCCACCAACCATTGACGCCGCGTCTCCTTCGCCTCGCCGACGCCGCATCTCCCTTCCCCTCTTCGACCTTCGTTGCTTCCTGTTGATTTCGCGTCTCCTTTAATCCATTCCCCTTTCTGCGATTTCGATTTGCTTCTTCTCAATCGTTGCGAATCAGTTGCGTTCTCTCAAGCTATCTATGTTCCTCTCAATCACAGGTATGAAATCTCTCTCTCTCTCAAGCTATCTGTGTCTGCTGCGTTTTTGTTTTCATTTTCTGGGTTGAAGGTTCTATTCTGCTGCGTTTTTGCTTCCCTGAAATTGGCTTAACTGAAAATTCTGCAACAATACTTTTTAGGTTTTTTTGTTGCGAGCACTAAATACGTTTTTATTTTGTGTGCAAATTCTGCAAAATACCTTACCAGTTCTTTGCTTTCCACTTGTAGTCCTCAGAAAATCCCAGGGCTTCTTGTTTCTCTTGTCGCTCTTGTTTCTGATTTGAGCGGCGGCGCCACCCACCGGCATATCCTCAGTCTTTCATTCTCTCTCTCGGTGCAAATTTCCAGTCGCCACCGTCCCGTTGCTTCCTGGTTCTTAGTCGTGTTCTTCTCTGAGGTAATTTCGTATGCTTTCCTTAGTGAAATAACAAATGGTTTTATTTATTTTTATATATGATTCTCAAGTGAAGTTCTCGTGATTCCATGCTTCCATTTAAGGTCGGTGGTTATACGAAAACAAGCATGTATATCTATTTGTCTCTGTAATGTAATATCTGAGATGTTAAAGAATCGAGAATTGTCCGAGATCTTGGGTGCAGGGAAGTACGAGCTGACAATAAAGCTCTTTCACTTATTAGTTCAGAGCTTGGGGGACTAATGTAATATCCGAGATGTTTGGGCCGTTAGTTGGGCCAAAAGGGTCGGCCCAATTGGTTGAAGGTTCAGGGACGACCGAAAGAGGACCGAAGACCGATAACTGAGAAGCAGTTGAGGAAGGCTGAACCGAGATCGTGCAAGAGGGGAAAACGTGGGATAGGAAGTGGGTGATTAGGCCGAAACGATTAACTACAATAACCGCTTGCGGGAATCTTAATTATTTTTGAATTCGAATTAATGTGTATATAGGACGAGGGTGGATGACAGAAGCCCCTAAGCTATTTTCTGTAACCAATACTCTGCTATTCCAAAGAGAATTTCAATAAACGAGTTCCTTTGGAGTAAGATTGTGCTCTAGAGATAGCGATATTGTTTCTTGTCGAATGTGTATATATGACGAGGGTGGATGACAGAAGCCCCTAAGCTATTTTTCTCAGAATCGATACTGCTATTCCAGAGAGAATATTTCAATAAATGAGTTCCTTTGGAGTAAGATTGTGTTCTAGAGATAGAGATATTGTTTCTTGTCGATTCTAATCCTTAGTGCTAGAATTTGCAAGAACATTTGGCGCCCACCGTGGGGTCGAGGTAAATATTCCCCGGTCACACTATACCTTTCTTTAGGTGATGGAGGGATCGAGAAGCATGGAGGGAAGGAGGACTGATAATGGTTCGAGGCGAGAGTCAAGAAGGCGGTCGAATGATACAAATAGTGAGGCTCTGGGGAGGGAGGTCAGTGATTTGAGACGTTAGGTGGAACGGTTGAGAATGAGTCAAGACGACGGAAGGAGAAGTCGAGGCAGGAGCCGGGAAAGGAGCAGTTTCTCTCGCTGGATTGAACGTAGTCGAGCTCAACGCGAATGGAGTGATAGTCGAGAGGAGGAATCCAGAACGGAGGTATCAAGCCGAGATAGGCATGGATCCAGAAATCATGAAAGTCGAAGCCGAAGACGGAGTCATTCTGAAGAGAGAACCTATGTTTTGAGAAGTGAGATCGGAGATTCTAGTTAGAGGCATCGCCATTCCGGAGGAGGAGAATCTAGTTACTGGAGGAGTAGAGGACACCGAGGACGACGTCCGAGAAGGAGAAGGGATCATCCTTTCATTGATGAGGTGATGTCTGAGCAAGTACACCACAATTTCCGTTTCCCGAAGATGAGACACTATGATGGTACCTCAGATCCGCAAGAGCATCTCACGGCTTTCAATGTCAAAGTGATGGTCTCACATATCTCATCGAGGGTCAAATGCCAAGTTTTTCCAACAACTCTCGAGGGACCGACTCTCGTTTGGTTTTCTCAATTGCCACGTATATCAGTTTACTCCTGGAATGACTTGACCGAGAAGTTTCTCATACAATTTGCGACCAGCATGATGTACAGGATGACCTCGGCATGCTTGGATAACTTTAAACAGGAGAAACATGAGTCGCTGTCCGAATATGTAGATCGATTCACCGCGGAGATATTGATGATCAAAGATTTGGAATCTGGGGTGGCCCTACATTCCATGAGGGTTGGTTTGAGAGAAGGGCCTTTCCTGGATTCGTTATCAAAGAGACCGGCTATTGTTATAGATGATCTTAGACAACGAGCTTCTAAGTACATTAGCATGGAGGAGGCGAGAGAGGCGAAAAGAAAAGAAAGGGCAGATAATCAAGAAAGAAAAACAAATCAGAATGTCGGAGGAAGGAGGTTGGCATCCAAAATTGAAATGTTACCCAGATTGTACGAGCCGAGAAGACCGAAGTATACCATGTACACCCCGCTCAATACCACGAGAGCGCAAATCCTAGTTGAGGTGTGCCATGCAGGTTTTGTGGATGTTCCTCCTCCTGTCACTGCACCAGAGTGGCCGATAGAAGGTACTGCCATTTTCACAACTTGTATGGTCATACCACTGAAGAGTGTGTGGAATGGAAAGATCAAATTGAGGAACTGGTTCAGATGGGGGAACTTACAGACTACATACAGTGGGGAGGACCGAGAAGGCAAGCAGCGTGGAAAGGTTATGGTGGAAGTGGTCGAGGAAGAGGAAGAGGCGCAGAAGGAAGAGGAAATGTATTTAGAAGAGAGGACCAGGAAAGAATGGGGAATGATCATAACAACAAAGATCATCGTGTGAAAAATAATGCTCAGGTGAGGTGTTATAAATACCATCTCGGGAGGTTTTTCTGGAGGGGGTGTAACCAGTTCGGCGAGAAGGAGACATCTCAGAGCGGCGAAGCCAGTCTACTCGATCATGCAGAAGCCGATGCAAAATCATCGTCCGATAACCTTTACGGATGACGATTTTGTTGGGATTGATCCGAATCAAGATGACCCCATGGTCATTTCGGTAGAGCTGACAAACTTTGTGGTGAGGAAAACTTTAGTGGATTAGGGAAGTTCGACAGATATCCTGTATTATAGAACTTTCAAGAAGTTGGGAATACCAAAGACCGAGATTAAGGAGTTCAGGAATGCTTTAGTGGGATTTGCCGGAGAACATGTGGAAACTCGGGGGTATGTTTAATTACTAACAAAATTTGGTAATGGCATAGCTTCCAGAACTATTGCGGTTAAGTTTATTATTGTGGATGCCCCAAGGGCGGCATACAATCTTATTCTCGGGAGGCCAAGTCTGAATGAACTCGGCGCGATAGTATCCACACCTCATCTAACCATGAAGTTTCATTCCAGCATAGGCGAAGTGATCTCGACGAGGGCTGATCAAAAGGAAGCCCGACAGTGCTATGTAGATAGTTTGAAGGTGAACTTCAAGGAAGAGGAAAAGGCAACCGAGAAGGAAAGAGAAACGGATGAAAAGCAGAAGGGTAAGATGCAGGTAGCTTCAGTGGGAACAGTCGAGTTAGATCCTCGGGTAGATATGAAGGAATTGCGCCTGCAGCCGGCAGATGATTTAAAGAAATTCCGAGTAGGGAAAAAGGAGTGGCAGGATACACATATTGGAACACAACTTGAAGCTGATGTAGAAGAGGCAATAATCCGAGTAGTTATGGAGAATTTTGATCTTTTTGCTTGGTGTACTGTTGATATGCCTGGTGTAGATCCAAAGGTTGTGTGTCATAAACTTTATGCGCGGGAGCCAAGCCTGTCTCACAAAAGAAAAGAAAGGTGGGGGAAGAGAGGAGGAAGGTAATAGAGGACGAAACCAGAAGATTGGTGGATGCCAACTATATTCGGGAGGTGAAGTATACCACTTGGCTCGCTAATGTTTTGGTGAAGAAGTCAAACGGGAAGTGGCATATATGTACTGATTATACTGATTTAAATAAAGCATGCACTAAGGATTCATATCCCCTGCCCATTATTGATCAGCTGGTGGATGGAGCGTCAGGATATCAGATTCTCAGTCTCATCGATGCATACTCGGGTTACAACCAAATCCGAATGCATGCACCCGATGTAGAGAAGACAACCTTCATGTCAAACCGGGTCAATTACTGCTATAAGGTTATGCCATTCGGCTTGAAGAACGCAGGGGCCACTTATCAGAGGTTGATGGACAAGGTTTTTGAGGGTCAGATCGGAAGGAACATGGAGGTTTACGTGGATGATATCGTGGTAAAAACTGAGGAGCCGAGTAAGCATGCCGAAGATTTGAGAGAGATCTTCAGTCAAGTCCTAAAGTACAATATGCGACTTAATCCCGAGAAGTGCAATTTCGGAATCAAGAGCAGGAAGTTTTTGGGATTCATGTTGACGAACAGAACTGAGGGATTGAGGCGAATCCTAACAAGTGCCGAGCTATCATCAAGATGAGAAGTCCAGTCAATGTCAAGGAAGTGCAAAGACTCGAGGGCAGATTGGCTTCTTTATCCAGATTCTTGCCGAGGTCGACCGAGAAGGCTCGGCCCCTATTTAAGTTGCTTCGAAAGCCACAGCAATTTGAATGGGGTCCCGAGTGTGAAGAAGCATTTCAGGATTTTAAGTCTTTCCTGAGTTCCCCACCCATCTTGACTAAACCGCAAAGTGGGAAGAAACTTTTGCGATATTTGTCGGTGACCGAGACTTCTGTGAGCGCAGTACTTGTTCAAGAAGTGGAGAAGAGGCAACTTCTTGTGTATTACATCAGTCGGGTATTACACGATGCAGAGACAAGATATCAGGTAATTGAGAAGTTGGCATTTGCTTTGGTTATTGCAGTCAGGAGATTACGACCGTATTTCCAAAGCCATCAGATAGTAGTGAAGACAGATCATCCTATCAGGCAGGTGTTGCGGAAGCCCGAGTTGGCAGGGAGGATGATTGCATGGTCTGTGGAGTTATCCGAGTTCGGGATTGAGTATGAACCTAGAGGGCCGATAAAAGACCAATGTCTATCAGATTTTGCTGCCGAGTTACTCCCAGAACCAAAACTGGAATCAGATTGGTGGATCTTGTATGTGGTCGGGGCGTCCAATGTCAGAGGGTAGCGGAGCAGGGGTGATTCTCGAAGGACCGGGAGACCTAGTTTTGGAGCAGTCATTGAGGTTCGATTTCAAAGTTTCGAACAATGAAGCCGAGTATGAAGCAATGATAGCAGGGTTGAAGCTGGCAAAGGAAGTGGGAGTCAAAGCAGTCAAGTGCAGAAGCAATTCACAGCTAGTTATCGGACAAGTTAGAGGAGATTTCCAAACCCGAGAACCACATTTGACCAGGTACTTATGTATAGTTAATTCGTTGGTTTTTGAATTTGAAAAGTTCGAAATTGAACATATCTCGAGAGACAAAAATAGTCGGGCAGACCTGTTGTCCAAGTTAGCCAGTACCAAAACTCCTGGAGGACATAAGACTGTCATCCAAGAGACACTTTCAAAATGGAGTATTGAAGAGGAGACTTTGTTGGTGATTGAAGATGCGAGTAGAGAATGGATGGAGCCGATATGGAATTTTTTGACGAAGAATATTTTACCTGAAGATGCTCAAGAGGCCAGGAAGCTTCACAGGCAGGCTAGTCGATAGACAATCGTGAAGGGAGTGTTGTGTCTGCGGGCCTTCAATGGCCCAACGTTGAAGTGTATTACCAAAGATAGAGTCGAGTATGTCATGACCGAGTTGCATGAAGGGATCTGCGGAATGCACAATGGAGGGAGAGTACTTGGAAGAAAAGTTATCCGAGTTGGGTACTATTGGCCGAAGCTGATGATAGATTGTATTGAGTTTGTTCATAATTGTGATGAATGCCAAAGACACGCGGTGGTTCTACACACATAATCGGGAGAGCTACACATCATTATTCCAGCATGGCCTTTTGACATGTGGGGGATTGACATTCTCGCACCTTTCCCCGTAGCAAAAGGGCAAGTCAAATTCTTGGAGGAAGGTTCTCAGAGAGAAGGTGACGGGAAGGTTAAAAAAAAAAAAAAGTTCTCGGGGAAGGTCATTGGAATGACGAGAAGCGAGAAGAGGAAAAGGTTCTTGGAGAAAGGGTGTAATTCTCGAGGAAGGTTCTCTGGAGAAGGTGAATGCAGTGTTATCGGAGGAAGGTTTTGGAGTGAGGAGGAGGAGAATAAGGTGTTCTCGGAGGAAGGTATTGGAAAAAGGAGGAGGAGAATAAAATGTTATCGGAGGAAGGTTCGGTGAAGAATATTTTGGATGAAGGTTCTAGTATAGAAGAAAAGGTTGGAAGAGTTGATTGTGATTCTCGGAGGAAGGTAATGGAATAAGGAGAAGTAGGAGAACAAAGTGTTCTCGAAGGAAGGTACTGGAATGAGGGGAAGCGAGAAGAGGAAAAGGTTCTTGGAGGAAGGTTCTGTAGAGAAGGTGACAAGAAGGTAAAAAAGGGGGGGGGGGTGTTGGAGAAAGAGTGTAATTCTCGGGGGAAGGTTCTATGGAGAAGGTGAATGCAGGGTTCTCGGAGGAAGGTTTTGGAGTGAGGAGGAGGAGGAGAATAAGGTGTTCTCGAAGGAAGGTATTGGAAAAAGGAGGAGGAGGATAAAATGTTATCGGAGGAAGGTTCGGTGGAGAATATTTTGGAGGAAGGTTCTGTATAAAAAAAAATTGAAAAAGAAAGTTCTCAGAGGAAGATTTATTACAGAAGGAGAAAAGGAAAAAGCAGTTTGGAGTATACGAGGGAAAGAAAAATTGCCGAGTTAAAGGGAGGAAGGTTTGGTATAAAGCGGATGAGAGTTTGGCGGGAAAGGAAGAAAGTTAAAGATTTATAATGAAGATGAAAAAGAAGGTGAAGAGTGAGACCGAGATATGAAGGTACAATATCATAGAAGCGGAAAGGGTGAGCATGTCGGGATGAACATAACCTCTGGTTAGTTTGAAGTGGAAAGCTCTGTTGGAGCTGTATAAGGAGTACTTGGCGGAAAGTTTGAGATGAAGGGGAGAAAATCGTCTTAATGAGAAGGAAGGGGAATAAATGGAGAAGTATGTTAAGGTATTGTGCACATACATTCGGGGGTATAAGGTAGTGAACAATAATGCTACTTTGTTTGTTTGATCTTTGGATCAAATATTCGGGGAATGGTAAGTTAATAAATTGTCGAAGATAAAGGCAGAATGTAAAATGTTGTGAAGAAAGGTGACTCATATTAAAGTTTTGAGCATGGACGAAACATCAAAAACCAAAGTGTGCAATGAAGATAAGTAGAGGGGCATACAAATTTAGAGGTTCTGAAAACCTCTTGTCACCAAAGCATACAAATAAAAGCTAAAAAGGGAAGTTGCAAATGAAAAGTACATCATTGAGGGCATTCTCTTCAGTAGGATTCGAAACAGGATCAGTAGTAGAGGCGGGAGTCTTCTTGGCAGAGAGGGTAGTGGAATTATTCTCGACATCTCCATCATCGAGAACAGAGTTAATAGCAAGAGATGAGAGATCTTCTATGTGCGAATTGAGAACATGATTTGGCCGAGGAGACACAATTCGGCCATCAACGATCTCCTTCCAGGCATCAGCTTTTGAAAAGTCTACATCGGGGGCTATAACTTTAGCTTGTTCAATCCCGACTTAAACCTTTTTCATACTTATCGAGACTTCAAGTTTATAAGCCTCAATTGTAGTCTCCATCTCCACCTTTTGAGCATGAAGTTTCTCCACCTTTTGATTTTTCTACATCTCGGATGGTATCTTGAGCTCTCTGGCAGTCAGACTTTAATTCTTCATTTGATGTATGGAGATTTTGATTCTACTGAATGAGGAGTTCTTTTTCTTTACGAAAGTCTTCAAGTTATTTTTTCATTTCTTCGATCTTCAGAAGTTCTTGGTTTACCTGCTCCATTTTGTAATGCATTTGAGCTCTTTCCTTCTCGGCAAGCCGAATTAGTTCAGCTGTGCGAAGAGCATACGTAGCAGCAGCTTCATAAGTGGAAGAGGGTCCATACTTCTCACCAGCGTCCACATCAGTTTGAAACGTTAGATGGTCATCAATGTGGCATCGGGGGCTGAAATCTATACTCCAGCAAGAGGTAGAGGGTGTGTTGTGTGTAGCATCAAACCATTTCCTCTTGGTAACCCTCTTTTCGCACGGAGGTTTTTTGGGTGCATCCTTCTCAGCAGTAGATTGAATGTTAATGTGGCTATTTTCGGCAACCTTCAGCTTTTTGGAGGCAGATGTCGGATCTGAAGGGGGACTGAGTCTCGAAAGTTGACCTGGTGATATGAGCAGTAGGATTAGGGTTGGAACCGGAGACCGGAGTTATTTGCTTCAGTCGAGATTGTTGCTTCAACCATTCGGCAATGGAGATCTTGTCACCCATGATCTCTGCAATATCAAAATGCAAATCAGTGTAAGTTAAAGTGAACCATGTGTAAAATAATGCTTATTCTATAGCTTACGACGCCAGCTGTCCGAGTGGTTTAGGGCAGTAAGGAGTTTAAGAAGTGGTTGGCACACCCTGATAGCTTGTTATAAGGATCTGTGACTCTGCAAGGATTCCGAGTCCAGTACAACGGAAATTTGGGCATACCCTCTTGGTTGAGGAAGAAAGCTAACTTGTTTGGAGCAGAACGTACTTTGAAGAAGTCAGTGTTGAAGTATTTGTATGATGATTGATGATTGATGATTGATATAAGGTGAAGAGTCACCTGTTTTGACGACCGTGGAGAGATATCCAATGAGCGTAAACGGATGGAATAAAAGTGGAAAAGTTTTGAAGAGGTAGGGGTAATATATAACTCGGCACAAAGTGTTTCGAAGGCACGAAGGAAAGCCCAACTATTCGGGTGCAATTGAGTCAGTGCAACATTGAGACGGCAGAGGACATCACATTGGAAAGTAAAAAAGGGAAGGCGAATGTCCAAATCCTTGAACATTGCTTTGTACAGGAACACAAAAGGGAAATCATCGTCAGCAGCTCTGAAGCAAAACTCGGTCGTTGCTTGAACAAGGAGAACAAATAAACTTAGTCTCTTCATCAGGGTTTGACGGACAAATTCCTTTTGAGTTCAGCAATGGTGGCATTGGTTTGAAAGTTTGAGAAGTATTCTATAACTTTAAGGCTGATCCATTCGTAACCAAGAACTGGAAGGATAGGAGGAGGTGGTAATGGGGCAGTTTGGCCACGAGGATGGCTAGAAGAATCAGATGAATCAGCATGTTGTTGGTAGGAGGATACGGAAGCAGAAGTGGAATCGTCAATAAGCAATATTTCTGGAGTTTTTTGTGGAGGGGGAGGAGAGGAACCTTTGAGAGAGGAAGGAGACATCATACTTTAGGATTAAGAAGAAAACTGAGAAAAGGATGAAGGAGGCGTACCTTGAAGGACACGGTGGGAGCTGGAGGAAGAGAAGGGAAAGATACAAGGAGTTGGTGAAATGGTTGCAGAAGAAAGTTCAATGAAGGAGGAAGGCTTAAATAGGCGAAGGAGTGAAGGAGAAGATGAAGTGATGGAAGAGAGAGAACAAGAAATGAAAAGACGGGGAGAGAGAGATGGAGTAGGTCATTATAGCTGTCTTTAAGACAACTAATGATATAAGATGGCTGGGTATAGGGAAGCGTGTGGCATGTGTGAGACAAGTGTCACAAAGTTGTGGAGTGAGAGTTTTGAGCATTAATGTTGACGACAATGTGCGTCCCTCGAAATGTTACAACAGAAAAGATAGAGAATCTGTAATGTCGCCCTTAAATGCGCGTGTTAGGCACCTGCCAAGTTTGAGATGTCGGTCTTGTTTTTCTATTGGTAATTAAGTAATGATAATCTCGGAATTGGTCCGTGAATGTGTACTCTTTTTCCTGCCTTTGGTCTTTTTTTCCCACGAGGGTTTTTGACCAAGGAGGTTTTAACGAGGCACATCAGAACCTATTATGGTTACACCTAAGTAGGGGCGTAACCCCTGATCCGAGTAGTAGCAAATGAGAAAGTTGGTCCGAAGCGTTGAACCTTTGTCATTCGGCCATATAACGGAGCTAAGAAGGGTGGTGTGCTGTTGGATCTCAACTCAATTTTGTTTGAAGCTCTTTTACTTTGTCAGTTTAGAGCTTGGGGGACTAATGTAATGTAATATCTGAGATGTTAACAAACCGAGAATTGTCCGAGATCTTGGGAGCAGGGAAGTACGAGCTGGCAATAAAGCTCTTTCACTTATTAGTTCAGAGCTTGGGGGACTAATGTAATATCCGAGATGTTTGGGCCGTTAGTTGGGCCAAAAGGGTCGGCCCAATTGGTTGAAGGTCCAGGGACGACCGAAAGAGGACCGAAGACCGAGAAGCGGTTGAGGAAGGCTGAACCGAGATCATGCAAGAGGGGGAAACGTGGGTGATTAGGCCGAAACGGTTAACTACAATAATCGTTAGCGGGAATCTTAATTATTTTTGAATTCGAATTAATGTGTATATAGGACGAGGGTGGATGACAGAAGCCCCTAAGCTATTTTCTCAGAATCGATACTCTGCTATTCCAGAGAGAATTTCAATAAACGAGTTCCTTTGGAGTAAGATTGTGTTCTAGAGATAGCGATATTGTTTCTTGTCGATTCTAATCCTTAGTGCTAGAATTTGCAAGAACAGTTTCCATTGCTTGTATAGAATTCTTCTGCTTCATGATTTGACCCTTTTGCTTTCTTTTTCTTATATTGGAATTTATTTTTTATTTTTATTAAAATTTTCTTATGGATTTTTATTCAAGAACTCCAATTGTATTTGTTTCTGCTTGCGCCATCTGGATGACGTGACGGTTGTGGTTGTCCAAGCAGATGCTCGAGATACAGAAATGACTAACTGCTGATATTTGCCCGCTTCACCCATATTTGAACCTTAGGATTCATCTTTGAAACTAGGATTATTCAATTCAAAAATTAAAATAGTTTCTTTTACTACAACTAGTTGGAGTCTGGAACAAATGGCTTGTATTGAATTTTTGACATGAAAGCCTCTTTGTATTCATGTCTGCTCACGTGGTGGAGGGTATGTAATTACTATCCAGGTCTATTTGTTGAATCCTAGCGCTGGACATAAAATACAGTAGAGATGGATTTATTTGTTTCCCTTGTGCTAAATTTGGTTATACCGATATTTCATGGTTCGGTGTGTGTTATCGTTATCTGGGTAGTTGTGTATTTGTGGATGGCAAAGTGGTCTTTCTGCATGGTCACATATTGGGGAGGGTTGACAGGCATGGACATGGGAACATCAACCCCTCCCCGTGTTTACCTCTGTGACCTGATTCTATTTTAGGACTTAATATTTGTTCAGTGGAACCTTTTTCTTTTATATTGTTTCTTGGTACATTATGGTTTCCACTTTGTACTTTTGTCATCAAGTTTCTCTTTTGCATTTGCAGTAATGGTGGGCTTATCTTTTGGAGAACAACATTTCATCCAAGGTGGTATTGCACAAGATCTTCGTTGTGATGGTAGAAAGAGATTGACTTATCGACCCATCTCTGTTGAAACTGGAGTCATACCTCAGGTACTTCTTTAATGAGTTGGCACTTGGGAGGCTAATCTAATGATTTGACCCCCGCTTACCATCTGATTTTTTTTTACTTAGTTTTAATTTGTACATTTCATGAACTTCATGACAGGCAAACGGTTCGGCAAGAGTCAAAATGGGTGCTACAGATGTCATTGCCAGTGTGAAGGTATGTCAAAGTCAAAGTGTTATGGTTGATCTGTTCTTTTGTAACTCGTAAAAATCCTTTTGTTTAATAGTATAAACAGCTTTTTCAGGTCATATCAGTTCTTTTACTAACCATGATATGTTGGCTACACAAGTGCAGGCTGAACTTGGAAAGCCAAACTTGTTGCAACGTGACAAAGGGAAAGTCTCTATATATATTGATTGCAGTTCGACTGCACAGCCAGCTTTTGAGGTTGCATATTCTATTGCTTTCCTTCCTCCTTTATGTTTAATGAATAGCCTGTTTGTTTCAGATTTGTTCCAACGCTAACTGGCGTTCAAAACTGCGTTCATATAAAGCTCCAAATTGGAGCTTCATATAAAAGTGCATTGGAATGTGAAAAAGGGCCGTTTGCGTTAGATAGTAGTTAAACCAAACAGGCTAGAAGTCATCCAAATATTCTGGTTTTCTTCATGTTATGTAACTTTTAAGTACCATGAAGATTTTTTTGTTGATAGAATTAAGTACTGTCAATATATTAATAACAAAACAATAAGTAAATCCTTAAAATGTGAGATTAATTTTAAACGGTGCTATTGGTCAATAAGCTTTAGACTGTCAGCAATAATAGTGTTCTTTATTATTGCTGTTGTTATTTGTAATTCTTGATTTATAAACACATGATTCAATATAATTATATTTATTTGGTGGGTACCATATCTTTTGCCTGTATATAGGGTAGAGGGGGTGACGAGTTGTCGGCAGAACTGTCAATTGCTCTTCAACGCTGTCTCTTGGGTGTTAAAAGTGGAGCAGGTTTATCTTCCTCTTAGTTTGAAGACTATGCTTCCTACCATATGCTTTACTTCCATTGTTCTTGCCTCATTTTTAACATTTATAGCTCTTGAGCTCTAGACTTTTTTTTTTCCAGGTGCTGGAATTGATCTCGCCTCGCTTGTTGTCATCGAAGGAAAAATTTGTTGGGATCTTTACATTGATGGGCTTGTTATTAGCTCAGATGGAAATTTGTTGGATGCTCTAGGCGCTGCTATTAAGGTACAACTTAAAATGAAAATATGCTAGAAATGCTTGAGAAGATGACGATAGTGGATTCTTGGTCATAAATTAGTTTCGGATACTATCCTTTAATGGCAACGTCAATAATGTTTTTTTCAATTTTCTTGTTCATTCATCATATTTAGACATTGCTGTTACAAACATGGTGTTTGGGTTCTTAGTAAGATTTGGATGGAGACGCTTGTTTTTTGGTAATAGCAGTTTTGGGGAATGGTTTGAAGTTACTTAAAACTTGCTGTTTCTCTAATTCTTTCATTATTGAAAATGTCCTAGTTCTTTGTAGATGTTTTCTTGAAGTTATCCCAAACGATTTTGCAATCAGTTTCATTCTTCCACATGTATATCCTTTTACCATGATGTTGAGACTTGAGAATACAAAGCTATTTTCAGAATTAACTGGAAAAGGCCCCAATGCAGCTAATTCCTGTTATTCGTTTAGGCTGCTTTGAGCAATACCGGGATTCCTAGAGTCCATGTTGCTGCCGGTGCATCAAGTGATGAGAACCCAGAAGTTGACGTAAGTGATGAGGAGTTTCTGCAGTTTGACACATCTGGAGTCCCTGTTATAGTTACACTGACTAAGGTAACGTGCTTGTACTCTTATGTCTTCTCAAATTGACCATATTTTCCGATAATTTCATACATTCTCTTTCAGGTTGGGAAGCACTATATTGTGGATGCCACTTTAGAAGAGGAATCGCAAATGAGCTCTGCTGTTTCTATTTCTGTTAATAGGCAAAGGCACATCTGTGGTATAACCAAACGAGGAGGTGCAGGGCTGGATCCAAGCATCATTCTTGATATGATATCTGTGGCCAAGCATGTAAGTGAGCAGTTACTGAATAAATTGGATTCTGAAATAGCTTCTGCTGAAGCTGAAGATGAGTCGTGACATAGAACTTAGTGATAAAACTAGGATGTATTGTACACTAATTATCAAGTGGTTGACTTGGACAAAATTTTGTAGTTTGGTAAATCTTGCCGAGTAGGGATTAAAGCTGTTAGTGTATGTCAGAAATTATTGTCACTTGAGTTGCACAGACTCGACTTTAGCAATGAGATGGTTGTTTGATGCATGCAAGGTTTTGTTCATGTTCTGTTTGCATTCTCATTTTCCTCTTCGTGTTTCATGGATGATATTAGTTAATCAGCTACTGCTTTTTTACCCCTTCTTTATTTCGAGTGTGATTTTTACTTGTATGAAAAATGGGAATTGGTTATTAGGAGATAATGTGCTGATATCTTTTAGTGAAAATAATGAGCTTTTTGTGCAAATTTTGTGTTGAGAGAAAACAATCCAAATCAATAATTGCAATTAGATTGATTTGGTTTGGTTTTAAATTTTTTTTTTTAAATCAACTTGAAACACAACCCAGATTAGAATATTTGATTCGGTTCAAACTATCGGATCCATCTTATATCACAACAAAGAGAAAAGGCGAATTTAATAGAACAGTTTTATTTGTCAAAAATAAAATAAAATATAACAGTTTTATTTGCAAAAGGTTCCTAGTAATGGTGGTGTCTGCTGATGTATACACGTTACCCACAACCTTATGTGTCTGGATGACGGAATTTAATAGGTTAATGTATTTTTAGAGGGTAATTAGAATCCATCAATGTAAAAACTCATCCAAACACACCATCAGTTCATTTTCCATTTGATTATGTGTGCTTTCATCAATCAGGATTGCCTCCAGCGATGGAGGCAGTCCAGCAAAAAATTTAAGGGGAGGGGTTTTGGATCATGAGAGAGAAAATAATAAATAATGAAGAGAGAGAATGAAGTTAAGAGAGAAAAAAGATGATGGAGGGATGATGGAGGGGAAAGTGATGGAGGGAATCCAGATCCGTGCTTTCATCTATTGTTTTGTTTTACCCTAGACAGCAGATTTGATTATATTTACTTGCATATGTATAATGTATGTCATAAGGCGAGTGTTCAAATAACTTTTCAGTACCTTTTTTCATACTACATCTTTGCACCAATCTCTATTTCTATCTCTCAAAGTCTCCTTTTATTAGACGTGCATGCAATTCAAGGAACATAATCAAGTAGTGTGTATTGAGATAGGGTAGTCGTTGACTGATCTAAAGTCACTAATTGTACAAACTTTTACATCTATATTTTGTAAATAAAAACTTGAGTTCAAGCTTGATAAGGAGGTGATATGTGACAAAACAGAAGGCCTTAAGATTTAACCATAAAGTTTGCAACTAATCATCAATTAAACAGAATCTATAGGCTTGTTGTCACATGCATGTTAATGGTAATTAAGTCACTTTAGGAAGAAGATATAACAACTAATGCACGGATGAAATTATTCAAATGCCTTTGGATTATCGAATGATATGTTCTAACTTCTAAATGATCAATAATGATAATTTTTTTCTCCCAGATACAAATTTTAGAATTTCATCCAAACATTCATACCCCTCATCCCTTTTGAAAGTCTTATCTAAAACCCAAAAATGATGTAGTTAAATTGCATCTAACACATAATGAATCAAATTTATTACTTCATTATAAATTTAGTTATCTAATCTAGACCTCCAGAGTAGGGTATATCTGTGTTTGGAAGCCATGTATTCCCCAATGTAAAATTAAGGACAGTGAAGTTCCAAGCTTGAGTAAGATTCAACAGCTTGTGACCACGCCACTGTACCCTTTTGTTGGTATTAGCACCAGGTCCATAGTTGTTGTACTCACCATAAAAAGAGAGTATCTAACCCAACTGTGCCATTCCACTCTAACCATCCAGCAGGACGAATTAGATCTCCAATATATGAATGCAAGTACACAGTCCTTGAATACTCTTTCCATGGCCTGCCTAAGTAATTTGCTGTTGAATTCAACTCCACAGCCAAGTCTGGTGCTGCATCAATCCTGCAGTTTTGTATTGAAATTCCAGTGTTTTGATTTGGATCAGTTCTCCCTTGTGCTGTGACAGCATTCTTCTGGTTTGGCATTGGTTTTCTGGCATAGATGTTACAGTTCTGAAAAACTGCAGCAGCATTGCCAAAAATGAAATCCACAGTACCATAGATATCACATTCTCTATAGAATTGTCTGAGAGAATGAACATACAGAGTGTCTTGGTATCCTTCAAAACTGCAACGGTAGAACGCGGAGAGGTCAGCGTTGTTCCTCACAGCTACTGCTTGGTGCTTCTGAGGGCCAGCTGTGTTTCTGAATGTAACATCCACTGCAATAAAATTTTCTCCAGAGACAGCTGCATATATGTGAGGAAATATGAAATTAGAATTTAGAAAAGAACAAGTAATGTTGATTCACTAAGTAAACAATGATTAACATAATGGTTAGTTTAATATTTGACAACAACCCTAAAGCCTGAACATGTTGTTTTTGTTAAGCTGGCACATACGTGACTTCCTAAATTATTGATATTATAATCCAATTTTTAAAAAATTATAATAACATATAATTAAATTAAAATTAAAGTTTCTTTTTACACTCGACGGTGAATATTTAACAGGAAATCTTCCAAAAAAAAAGGCGAATCCACACAAAATCCATGTTATAAAACTATTTGTACTAAAACTTCTGATGTTAAATGAAAGTTCAAGAATGATTTTTAAATTTGATTGTTATGTCTTGAGAACAGAGATGATAGATGTTCCTAAGGAAATCTCATATAATTAGCCTTTAGGTAAAGAGAAAGTACATAAGTTTTCAACCATTCATTTATGTATACGTGTCCATAAAAACATAAATACATATTTTTTTTGTGTGCATCTATGTTCTTTTGAAAAGAGCACTATGTTAAATTGTCGAACAAAAAGAAGGAATATGATTTACTTACCAAAGGTTGAAGAATTGAAAGTTGTCCAACCATCTATAACACTGTGATTCCCTGTGATGATAGTCTTGTTGATACCATCTCCAATAAGCAAGAGATTCTTCTGTTGTGTAGGAACAATGACATATTCTTCATAGTATCCTTCTCTGGCATAGATAAGGAAATAGCCATCTTCTGGCTTTGAGTTATTGGGTGCAGCAGCAACAGCGTCTCCAATGGAAGTGAAGTCATATGTTCCATCAAGGCTTACAATCACATAGCCCTTTAGTACAATTCCTTCGTTTGTGCTTTCTTTAAGAATCCTTTCACTTCTAGTACAATTGGATGATGATTTATTGCAACTATACTTTGTGCGAAGAAGCTGCACAAAGTAATAATGTTTCAGTTTTGGCCTTTCAAGCTTTCTATCAACCATTTTGCATTTGGAATATATAATCATTATTTCTATGATTTGTGAGAGATTTTAAAAAATCTGGAAAATGGTTAAAAGCATATAACAATGCACAACTGTCATAACCTTACATACGAAAATCTCAGAATTTCCCAAACCATCTTCACTCCAAATTACCTTGTTTTCTCCCTTGTGCGCAGAGAGAGTTAAGAAGACTATTGTTCTGTAAACTGCCATTGACGATACGCTTGGTTTAGGGTGTGCAAACCAAACCAAGGTTCTCCATTGTATCCTGAAGGGGATTCGTCAGTTACACCCGTTGCATCCAATCTACGAGGAGAGATTGGTGGGGGCGAATCGAACCTAAAGCCTAGTGTCCTTACACGCCTTGGAGATTGTGCATTATCATTATTTTCTTCTTCTTTGTTGCAGATCCATATCCCATTTTCTAACAATCTTTAGGTTCGATTTCTGTAATAATGGCTGCAACGTTGAAGGAGATGACTTCTGACTTTATGAAACTTGAGAGGTTCGAAGGTGGAAACTTTCATCGTTGGCAAAAGAAGATGTATTTCCTTCTTACAACATTGAAGGTGGCATATGTGTTGAACACACCAAGACCAGAGGAAAAAGAAGATGAGACCATCAATGAGACTCGTGAGAGGAACAAGTGGGTTAATGATGACTACATTTGCATGGGGCATATTTTGAATGGCATGACCGACTCATTGTTCGATGTGTATCAAAACACGGGATCCTCCAAAGAACTATGGGAGAAACTTGAGGCAAGATACATGATGGAGGACGCAACAAGTAAAAATTTCTTGTTAGTCGTTTTAATAATTATAAAATGGTTGATGGTATGCCTATCATGGAACAAATGCATGAAATTGAATGTATTCTCAATAACTACAAACAACATAATATGCACATGGATGAAACCATCATTGTCTCCTCAATCATTGACAAACTTCCTCCTTCATGGAAAGACTTTAAAAGAAATCTTAAACATCGGAAAGATGACATTTCTCTTGAACAATTGGGTAATCACCTTCGTTTAGAATAAGAGTATCGTAAACAAGATGATACTAAAGAACATTATGTTCATGACAAGGTGCATGTAGTAGAGAAGGGAAATCTGGTAAGTCCTCTAAAAAGAGGAATCGAGATTTTGGAAAATCTCATGAAAACAACAATGAGAATGACTACAAGAAAAAGAAAAAGAAAAAGAAAAATGGTTGTTTCAATTGTGGAAAACCAGGACATTTCAAGAGGAATTGTCGTCTCCTGAAAAAGGAAAAAGAGAAGGAATCTAGTGCAACAAAGGACAATCTTGTTGCGGTCATTTCCGAAATCAACATGATAGAAGATTGGATCATGGTGGATTGACTCCGGTGCAATTCGCCATGTGTGTAAGAACAAGGATCTCTTCAAGACAATTAATGAAGAAGATGGAACCGTTATATATATGGAAAATGCATCAACTGTCCAAGTTAAAGGCAAAGGGACGGTGGAACTAGAATTCACTTCGGGAAAAGTAGTCACTCTTATAGATGTTTATTATGTACCAGATGTTAGAAAGAATTTAATTTCTGTACCGTTACTTAATAAGTACGGGTTCAAATGTGTATTTGAGGGAGACAAGTTTATTCTCTCTAAGGGAGGAATGTTTGTAGGAAAGGGATACCTTTGTGAGAATATGTTCAAACTCAATATTATTAATGATAATGGATTTATTTATGCTTATATTGTTGAGTCTTGTAATTTATGGCATTCTCGTTTAGGACATGTTAATTTTAGGAAAATGGATGAAATGATGAATTCATGTTTACTTCCTAAAACAAGTAGGATTTCGGATGCATGTACAACTTGTATGCTAACTAAGATAACTAGATTTCCTTTTCCTAGAGTTGAAAGAAGTTCTAAAGTGTTAGATTTAATTCATTCTGATGTATGTGATTTACTTGGTTGGCCCACTATAGGTGGTAAAAAATATTTTGTGACATTCATAGATGATTGTACTAGATATTGCTATGTATATTTAATGCATTCAAAGGATGAAGTGTTAGATAAATTTAAGATATTTAAAACAAAAGTAGAACTTCAACATGAAACATTTATTAAATGTTTTAGGAGTGATAGAGGAGGAGAGTTCTATAACCCTAGTTACTTTGAGTCTACTGGAATAATTCACCAAACAACCGCACCTTATCCCCCACAACAAAACGGCATAGCTGAAAGGAAAAATAGGGTATTGGAAGAAATGATAAATGCAATGTTATCATATTCTGGTCTAGCAAAGGGTTATTGGGGAGAAGCCTTGTTGACGGCTTATTATATCTTGAATAGAGTTTCAAACAAAAGGAACAAAATAACCCCATATGAACTTTGGAAAAATAGAAAGCCCAACCTTGACGATTTCAAAGTTTGGGGTTGTAGGGCAATAGTAAAAGTTCCTGAACCAAAAAGAAAGAAATTAGGTGAAAGGGGAATTGAATGCGTGTTCCTGGGCTATGCTAAAAATAGCAAAGCATATAGATTCATGGTTATAGAATCTAATGACTCATATCCTGTAAATACAGTAATTGAGTCCAGGGATGCTATCTTTCAAGAAGATAGGTTTAACTCAATTCCAAGTTACAAAAATGATGTTCATAGTAATGCACATAATCTAGAAACCATTGTATTTAATAATAATCTAGAAACCATTGTTATAGACATTACACTCTCATCCAAAAGAACTAATTCCACATTATCTCCAAAATGTGGTTGCAATAAATTTGGTTGTTTCAAAAGGCGTATAACTCACTTTGATCGTCCATTCATATTTGGATGGAGAAATGTCACAAATAAAAGTAATAGGTGTAGCCACAGCTAAATCTTTTAAGTTACTCGAAAAGAAACTCTAAAAAAATAAGAATATCTCTTTACTCTATCATTTAGACGTATATTTGAAGATGAAAATGTATATCATGATTGATATATTTATACAGAAATATGTATTGCTTCGCTTGTGAGAAACTTTTAGAAATTATGTTACCATTAATAAAATATAAAGGCATGACTGAGTGAAATTTTAATGTCCAAGCCATTTGTGTATATGGCTCGAAATCAAAAGGGCATCATGCAATAAATATAGAAGGATCTATCGACCATAGTTAAACACACTTTATTGTTTTATCACGGTTCATGTATTGCATAGTTGCACGAGAATGTATATTTGGTGAAAATAAATGTTTTATGATTTATAATTTGGCTTTTGAAAAAAACAACCACCTTAAATATAATGTTTTAATAGCTCATACACAGATTCTAACACGCGTATCTCTCTATATATACAAAGCATCCATAATTTCCCGAAAATCTTATAAATGTTTATAAAAAAATTATAAATATCATAAATTATTTTATCTGGTTTATATTAGAATGGGTACCACATTTTATTGTTATCCTTATTTGGTTTACATTGGAATGGGTACCACATTTTATTGGTATAAGACAAAGTTATGATAGCAAATTTTTATTGATAATAATATAGTGCTCTTAGCTTATCAGATTTAACAAAGGACAATTATTTTTTAGTTGCTTTAAATAAACTAATTGGAAATGATTGATAATCCCCAATACCAGTGCAATTAGAAGAATAAATATTTTAATAGCTACACTAGTGCACAAAAGGGATTCCACGTCGGTTATTTTTGGCTTTCTACATCGGTTTTGAAACTGATGTGGAAACGACCGATGTGGTTTATTGCCACTTTACACATCGGTTTTAAAACCGATGTGTAAAGTATATTTTAAACATCGGTTTTATTCTAACCGATGTGTAAAATTAATTTAGCAATTGATAAGCAGTTGGAAATTTAACTTTCTACATCGGTTTTTGTTAAAACCGATGTGTAAAATTGACTTTCTACATCGGTTTTCCAAAGAACCGATGTGTAAAGTTAAATTTACACATCGGTTTTATGCAAAACCGATGTAGAAAGTCAAGTTTACACATCGGTTATTTAGAACCGATGTGTAAAATCTCATTTTTTTTTTAATCTATTATTTACATTTCAATCATTCCTGTTTTCACTAATGCAGATCAATAAACAAACCAAAGTAGACCCCGATCAAACAAGAAACAACAACAGAACACCAAACCAGTTTTGACACAATCATTCAAAAGCAAAACATACTTCATTCAATTTTCTTAGCACAGACAATCAGCTCTTACACATATGGTTAAAAATACTGACATTTCATCAAATGACTAGTGAGCACAGAATCCAAAACGAGAGGGCATCAGGCCTAATTAATTTCTAATGAATGAAAACAACACTTTATCAAAGCTACATCAAAACACGAGAGAAGAAGAATTGAACCAGACCTGAGCACTAATACATATCATCAGTCAAAGGTACGTACACTATAGCTAGTATATGATAAGTTTTTAAACTAACTACATATATACAAACTATGGGTGGTACATTTCAAGAAAGAAAGTTGCCCAACGCCTCTTTATGATGTTGATGTCAGAACCAGACAATGGAGATGGATTGTTGAATATCTGCAAGTTTAATTGGACAAAAGATTATATCTTTTAAGTAATAAACTAACATAAAACATATAACGAATCTATACTATTACTTCTAATTGTGTCAATTAACATTTACCTCACTCCATCTTTCAGTGATCCCGGAGGAGATAATTTCCAACATCCACTGCATCACATAGTAGCCACATTCCCATGACCCACGTTGTATACGTGACTACGTACAAATGAAACCCAATTATGCTTGTTCAAACACCATTTTTCATTCATTCTAGGGTAAGTTTCATTGATGATGCTTTTATGCTCACATAAGTATGGTTCAACCTCATCAGTGTTATTCAATATATACAAATGTGCTTGAAGCACTTCCTCCCGATCCATGCTCTTAACAGTGATACCTCGTGTACCCTTACCATCATATCTTCCTTCGTGACGAGACTTCGGAAGCCCTACGAGTTCCGCTTCGACATGTAGTATGTACAAAACTCAATAGCTTTTCTCGCAACATACCTTTCAACAATAGATGCTTCGGGACGGTGTGGATTTTTCATATATCCTTTCGGGATCTTCATGTATCGCTCAACCAGGGTACATCCACCTTAAATAAACGGGGACCGCACAATCTAATCTCTCCTCACTAGATGAACAATCAAATGAACCATGATGTCAAAAAATGAAGGTGGAAAATACATCTCCAATTGGCACAATACAATGGCTGCCTCATTTTCCAACTCATCCAAATTTTTAGTGTCAATGACCTTGCTACATATAGCATTGAAGAATAAGCATAACCTAGTAATGGCATGTCCGACTTTTTTAGGCAATATGTCACGAATGGCCACCGGTAGTAGTTGTTGCATCAAGACATGACAATCACGAGACTTTAAGCCAACTAATTTGAGATCTTTCATTGAGACAAGTCTTCCGATATTTGAAGAGTAACCCCTGTGGCACCTTGACTCCCGTAGACATTCCACGTAAACTTCTTTTCTCTTTTTTTGATAAAGTATGACATCTTTGGGGCAAATAAGTCTTCTTATCCCCCACTTTAAGTGGAGCTAACTGCTCTCGTATACCCATCGCAACTAGATCCAGGACGAGCATTCACACCATCCTTTGTCTTGCCTTGAATGTTGAGAAGCGTCCGATTAAACTGTCACACACATTTTTCTCTACATGCATCACATCAATACAATGTCTTACATCAAGCTTGCACCAAGATATGGAAGATCAAAGAAGATCGACCTCTTCTTCCATATTTTCTTCTCTCGTAGCCTTCTTCCGGGTCTTCCCATAGATAACATTAGTGTTGTTCACCCTTTCATAAACTTGCTCTCCAGTCAAGGCCACCGAGCAATTTCATTCTCGGAAGTCCATTGAAAGCTTTCCTCAATCTACGATAAGGATGATTACGTCGGAGAAATCTCCGATGCCCAAGGTAGACCGTCTTCCTTCCATGTTGCAGTTGATGGTAACATGTGCCTTCTTCACATATTGGACATGCTTTATGCCCCCTTAACACTATACCCACACAGGTTCCCGTATCTTTGGAAAGTCATTGATGGTGCAAAATAACATGGCACGTAATCTGAATGTCTCACGGCAATACCCGTCCGATCACATCAACGCCTTCATCCCACATCATTCTCAAGTCTTCAATCAAGGGACTCGAGATAAACATCAATATCATTTCCTGGCTGTTTAGGACCGAAATCATCATACTTAACATAATGTATTTGCGCTTCATGCACAACCAAGGAGACGAGGTTGTAAATTACAAGGAGAACAGGCCATGAACTATGAATACTACTTAAGTTTCCATATGGATTCATTCCATCGGTAGCAAGTCCAAGCCACGAGGTTTCTGGGCTCATTGCCGAAATCCGGAAACAAACTATCAATTCTCTTCCATTGCAAAGAATCAGTCGGATGGCGAAGCTGTCCATCACACTTCCTCTCATCTGCATGCCATCTAATGTTCTTTGCGTCATTTACATTAGCAAACAATCGCTTGAACCACGGAATCTCGGGAAGATACCATAACACCTTCGCAGGAGGACCTTTGGTGACCACATCACAACTAGAATCACCTTCCTTCACTTTGTAGCGTGATACCCCACACCAGGGCACTCGTGCATCTCTTCAAACTCTTTCCCTGTACAATATGCAATCATTGGGGCAAGCGTGTATTTTCTTATACTCCATACCCATCGGACACAATATCTTCTTCGCCTCATAGTTTCGAGATGGCAATGTGTTGCCTTCGGAAGCATTTCTTTCAACAACTCAAGCAATTCGGTAAAGCTTTTATCGCTCCACCCATTTATCGCCTTCACATTGAACAATCTTAACACCGCCGACAACCGGTGTGAAATTAGTGCACCCCGGATACAAAGCCACTTGCGCATCACTGCACAAAGTATCATACACATGTGCGCGCCGAAAAGACTCTTGCCCAACATCACGGATCATGTCCTCTAGTCCATCGTCCATTTCTACGTCATCAACTTCCTCTCTATCCAGACACCCTCGGCTTGTCTAACGATTCACCATGGCATATCCATGTTGTATAACTCTTGCAAATCCCCTCACAAATAAGATGATCACGTATCTCCTCAGCTTCTAGTCGTCTCTCATTCAAACAGTTAACACAAGGACAATAAAACCTTACTTTACCACTATCGGGAGCATTTGTTTTTGCAAAGCGTAGAAAATCTTCCACTCCATTCTCATACTCATCACTTGTCCGTCTAGCATTCATCCAACCGCGATCCATGACTAAACCAATACCTTCGTACTTAGTCCAACATATTCATCAACCACTTCTTATGACAGGGTATGGCCCTATCCCATTCGAGAAGAAACTTTTTCAACATTCGGTTAACGGTTAGTCCTTAACTCTCATGCTCATACTCGACAAAATTTGGCAAAGCATTTCCTCGCGGTCTCCGACGTACACTACTTGAACGCGATGACATCCACCACGATAAAGTATGCACCCGGAGAACGAAAGGAAATGTATCAATCCGAACTTTCATCAAGTATATAACATTAGAACCAATGAATAACTATTTTAACTGAATTAAGAAAAAGTTTTTTCCCAAACTGTCCAACTTTGGACAATTCAAGATCCAACACAATGAGCGGTACATTAAGCACGTACACGTACGCTCATTAGTATTGCATCTCAAACGGGAAACTAAGGCTTTACTATTATGTAGCTTGCATGAAGATGGGGCTTGAAAAGTGAAGAAAATTAGCCAAACAGAGCCCTTCCCGCCCTAGCCTTGAAAGCCATCACGGTAGTGATCGAGTATAGCTTAAAAAGAAAGAATGGAAAAGTCGGAACTGGTCACGGCCATCCCGTGATGCCCATCACGGCCGTGACATGTCACCTATACCAGACCCTCACAGGCAGAACTCGATCACGGCCTAGCCGTGATGGTGGTCACGCCGTGATGGACCAACCGGTGAAGCAACCTCCAAAGCGAGAACCTATCACGGCCGTGACATGCCAACCCGAACCAGACCCTCACATCGAAGGCGATCACGGCCTAGCCGTGATGGTGGTCACGGCCGTGATGAGACAACCGATAATGTAACCTCCAAGGCGGGAACACGTCACGGCCTGGCCGTGATGGTGACATGCCAATCGAACTAGACCCTCACAGCGAGAATCGATCACGGCCTAGCCGTGATGGTGGTCACGCCATGGCAGAACAAACAACCGATAAAGGGAAAAAGGGAAAAAGGACCACGGGAACTCCAAATGGTGTCTTTCTAAGACCTTCCCTATCTATATCTTCCCAAGACCCAAAGACAAAACCTTCACAAGCATCTTCAAAAGAAGCTATATCCCTTTCTTCCGAAACCCCACATCACCACAACCATATCATACATTAGGAGACAGAGATAGAACTATAAACAAAAAAGTAAAAGAAAAATACCTTTCACGCCTTGAGAGACAGAGATGGGAGGGAGAAGCGGACGAAGCGGAGGCGAAGCGGAGGCCGCGCGTTAGCGAGAGGAGATGAGTACCGTGCAATGCTTTGGTAGAAAAAAAACGAAACAACATAACGGTGAATGAACAACAACAACAAACTGAACAAAGTGAATCCATTACCCATACACATCGGTGAATGAACCACAACAACAAAACTGAACAAAGTGAACACTCGGAGAATGAAGCAAGGTGAAGGGAAAGTGAAGCAAAGTAAAATGGAGGAAGCACTCACCGAGAGAATGAAGCAATGGCGGCAAGCGCAGACGGAGCGAGGTGAGGCGAGCATCCAAACGCAAAGGTAAAGCACAAGGTGAGGAATGAATCGAGCAAAGGGTGTTTTTTGTTTTAGGGTTCAAAGCAAACTCGAAACTGAAGAATGGAGGGATAGCGCGTGGAACAGAATAAAAATTGGCAGTATTACACATCGGTTATGCCATAAACCGATGTGGTTAACCATATTATACACATCGGTTATCCTGAAACCGATGTGTAAACCTTAAACTTTTAATTCCCAATTTTTTTTTTAAATTTTATACATCGGTTATTTAAAACCGATGTGTAAAAGTAAAATTTTAATTTCTATTTTTTTTTATTTATAATTTTATACATCGGTTAAATAAAAACCGATGTGGTTACTCACCATTTTACACATCGGTTCAAAAAGAACCGATGTTGAATGTTAAAAATTCCGAGTTTTAATTTTTTTTATTTTAATTTTACACATCGGTTATAAATAACCGATGTGGAAAAGTTTTACACATCGGTTATTCTCTAAACCGATGTGTAATACTTTCTTTTTAATTTCAAAAATGCCACCGCCTCGTTTTACACATCGGTTTCTACTAAACCGATGTGTAAACTCCGATGTAGAATCCCTTTTATGCACTAGTGCTACATGGATTCTAACACATGTATCTCTCTATATACAAAGCATCATTATTTTCCTAAAAATCTTATAAATATCTATCCAAAAAATTATAAATATCATAAATCCATCCTTATTTTTAGTTATGATTGATAATCCTAAATACCAATGCAAGTGAGAGAATAAATGTTTTATAATTTATAATTTATATTTTGAATAAAAGCACCCTAAATATCATTTTCTAAATGTGGAATGTTTTGCAAATTGTCAATTAAATTTTATAATTACTATGAAGGTGACATGTGACAAAATTTCCAACTATGATTTTTGTTTTACTATTTAGTTGCTTTAAATAAATTAATTGAAAATGATTGATAATCCTCAATACCAATGCAAGTTGGAGGATAAATGTTTTAATAGCCCAAACACGGATTCTAACACATGTATCTCTCTATATATACACAACATCCTTATTTTCCCGAATATATTATAAATATATATCCAAAAAATTATAAATATCATAAATCCATTCTTATTTTTAGTTGCTTTAAATAAATTAGTTGGAAATGATTGATAATCTTAAACACCAATGCAAGTGGGAGAATATATGTTTTATAATTTATCTAATTTATCCCATCCTAATGTTTAGTTCCTTTAAATAAATTAGTTGAAAATGATCGATAATCCTAAATACCAATGCAAGTGGGAGAATAAATGTTTTATAATTTATAATTTAAATTTTGAAAAACAATTCACCCTAAATATCATTTTCTAAATATGGAATGTTTTTCCAATTGTCAAAAGGAATTTAAATTTTATAATTACTCTGAAGGTGACATGTGACAAAAGTTTTCAACCATGGTTTTTACTCTATAATATTTATAGATAAGAGACAAATGGAAGAATAAATGCTCGATAATTTTATAAATAATTATTAAAAGTGGAATATTTTGTCAAATGTCAAAAGAATTTTTTATTTTAAAATGACTCTAAAAATGATACAAAGCATAACTTTACATCCGTGGTTTTTGCTTTAAAATATTTATAGATAAATATTATTGCCTTCAACCAAAAGACCCCTAATCCGAAGAGTATCTATAGAAGTAGCTTGGATCCTCCCATCCTACATTAAAAAAAATTAAGAAGATCAAATATTAGTCATGAAAGAATTTGTAAAAACATATGGTTAAAAAACGTTGAGCAATGGTTATAGATAACCCATTCTCATCCAAAATAATAAATCTACATTATCTCCCAATTGATATTGCAAAAAAATTGATTTTTTCCGAAGCTGTATCACTCTACTTTGATCGTCCATTTATCTTTTGATGGAGAAATGTCACTAATAAATTAATCGTTTTAGCCATGAGTGAAAAATAGCAACAACAAAAAAAAAATAGATGAACAAACCTTCTTAGGAGATGCTTTGATTTTATATTTTCATTTGATTGTCTACATTTTTATAGTGCCTCTATAGGTTGGATAAAGAGAAAACTGCATCGGGAGTATAGGAGAAATAACTCAAAGATTTAAGTAAATTACATAGGGAAATGATTCATCATCTTGAAATTATTTATTTTCTTTGAAAACATATAAAATTTATGACACTTTGTTTATCACAATTCATGATGTACAACAATTAATTTTTAGTTACTTCAAATAAATCAATTACATTGAAAATGATTGATAATCTTCAATACCATTATAAGTAGGATGAGAAATATTTGATAATTTTAATTTTAATTTTTAAATATATATATATATATATATATATATATATATATATATATATATATATATATATACTTTCTAAAAGATAAATGTTTTTCCAATTGTCAAAAGAATTTAAATTTTATTATAAATATATAATCAAGCAAATTATATGTATATGCTATTGTATAATTTTTTATAAAAAAAATATATAGCTTTTATCTTTATAATTATAATAATGATAATATATGATCCACAATTATTAAAAAAAATGATATTTTCCAATAATAGTATTTATAAAACCTATACATATATACCAATAATAGTATATATTTTATATAAAAATTATAGCTTTTGTAATATCCCGATTTTTCACTGCTTTCTAATATTGAAAATTTATATAAATACGTTTATATATTTATCTGAGACTTAGAAAATTCTTTTAAATAAACCGAAACCTTATTCATACTCTACTTGATAGTAGAAAGCTACGATTAAAATTTAGGTTGAAAAGTCAGGCGAAACCCGGTCTGCGAATTTCATTAACAGTATAATTATACTGATCAGAAGACCTAATTTTAATTCGTGAATGATAAACTTAAGGTTTTTATTTAATTTCTTAGGATTTTGGTTATTTTTAAATATTTCGCTAAAAAGTGAAATATTATATTTTATCGGGGCGTTATATTCAATCGGGTGAACGTCAGAGCTAATTACGGGAGATTCGGGACTCGATAGGTGGATAAACCCTATATTCTCTTAGGAATAAGTCATCCATGTGATAGGTTTAAGGTGTCTTAGGGTCATGTTAGCAATTTTTAATAATTTCATTTTGATCCTTAAAGTTTCTCTAAATTGCATTTTGGTCCCTAAACTAGTTTCCATGATCTTCCAAGTGAATTGGATCAATTTTGACCCATCCAAACCCAAGTTGGGCTGCGGCCTTATGGCACAATATCATTGCCAATACCTCAATTTCATGAGACCGATTTTCCTACTCTTAACTTTCATATGCCTTTGTTAAATGCCTTAAACATTTTTATGTTGAAAATCCAAGTAATGGACTTGGACTTTCCTTAGCCCAATCGTGCATGACCCAAGGCCCATGAGGCTTGGCTTCATATCCATTTTTATGAGTCACAATCTTCTCCATTCTTCTCATTTCTTCCATCATCTTCTACATTCTCCATTTTCTCTCTAACTCAAAAGCTTGAGTTTGTGAAGCAATTGTGTGATTCCTTGTCATTTTCCAAGATCCAAGAGGTGATTCATGCTTCTCATCATCTTTAAGTTGTTTACTTTTCAAGTTATTTCATGTTTTAAAACTTTGATCATCACTTTTGATCCATGTTCTAAGCTTATGTTCTTAACTTTGATAAATCATAGAAAATCATAGAAAAATCCTAAAAATATGAAACCAGTTTCTATGTTCATATTATCATCATTATAATCATAATATAAGAGTTTGTTGCAAACAAAGTTTTCCTCCTCAAATTTCTTGACAAGGTCGAACCTATACATAAGGTTGGAGGAAATGTTTTTGTTCATATATTTTTTTTAATGATCTTGTTTCTTATCTTTCTAGTATATATCCACGTGGAATCCAAGCCTATGTATTAAACAAAATTCATTTGTTCCATTTACTCATCATGGCCGAATCTAGGTCTTTGGGAGTTTAGAAGTTTTTGGTTCAAACTTTGTTGTTTAATCACTAATCTACTGTCTTAAGTACTTAGGATCATTAATCCAGTGACTTAAACAATTTTAGAAATTTTAGCCACAAAATCTTGTTGAGGCCGTGACCTATCATTAGGGAATAAGTGATTATATTTGCTTGTTTATAATTGGTTGATTGTGGTTGTTGAAGGTTAAGTGTATCGATTGTACGGGAGTCGTGAAACCGGAGTTTGACGTACGTTCGAGGAAGGAGATCGGAAGATAAATTCTACGAGAAGTAAGATGGGATTGCCTGAGGGATTTTTCCGATGGCTACATGCTATCTGTGTTGGTCTGTATGATTTACCTGTGGTTGTAGTGTTTGGTTTGTGGTTGTGGTGTTTGATTAAAGTGTGTTATTTATTTGTGTTTGTTTATCTGTATTTAATTATTTATTTGCAGTTATATATTATGATGTTGTGATGCATGATCTGTCCGGGAGTAATTGCTCTGATGTTGTTGATTGTTGTTTGAGAAGCCTGACAGTGGTCAGTGCCCAATTCAACTAATTGGATAAAAGCTTTAAGAAGCTTTATAAATTATATTTAATGTTTTAACGGGAAAATATTGGAATATAATATCGATGGAATATTTTATTTGGGGAAAATAAAAAATGTTGGAAAATGTCATTATTTTAATGATTTATCGCTGTAAGAGTGAACTATGAGTCACAGCGAAGACGTAACCGTAAAATTATTTTTGTATTGCTAATTTTTACGTAAGAAATTCTGTAATATTATAAAAAATTATTTTATGAAATTAATTGTTGAAAATAATTTAATTATGATTTTAGAAAATGATATAAGTGGAAA
Organism: Sophora flavescens; assembly: GCA_030762895.1. NCBI lineage: Eukaryota > Viridiplantae > Streptophyta > Magnoliopsida > Fabales > Fabaceae > Sophora > Sophora flavescens. The sequence continues at coordinate 78,736,842 of CM061063.1, forward strand.
AAGCTAAGTTTTGGCTTAAATGGCTTTAAAAAGGATAATTGATGGCAAATTGATAAAATGTCGATGGCAAATGTTTCTAAAACGGCAATACGTATTTTAAACAAGTTTGAGACTCAGGTGACTCTCTTTTCTGAAAACTACGTTTTTGGTATCTGATGATTTTATGAAAAGATTTTTCCCCATCAGAAATGATTTTCCGAAATCAAGTTTTCTTAATGGTGTTAAAGGTGTTGCAGAACTTAGTAACCAAGACGTCGAGGTACTAATGTTCTTACGGTGTTTTGGACGTGGTGTCCTTTGGAGTTGATGTCCTATAGACGTGGTGTCTACTTTACGGTTTACTAAAGGTGTTAAAACATTTGAGATGTTTTCTATTACCACGACCCTAAGCCTGATGCATCGGTCTAGGGGTTTCGTGATTGAGCACACGAACTTTGAGGTCCTGTGTTTTAATGAAAGTTTTTAAGATGTTTAAATCTATGTTTGGTCATAAGCTTTTGAGCATTGGCAAGGGAATATTGAACACAAAAAAAAGTGTCAAGAACAAAGTGTTTTTACATGCATTCATTCGGCAGACGTGCCTACGGCATTAATCTGGATATCTTGGTGGACAAGATGTTCAAGAAGGTGCCAATTCTATTATGGATATCTTGGTGGGCAAGATATTCAAGATTGTGACTCTGGATATCTTAATGAGATGAGGTATTCAAGAAGGCTTAATCTGGATACCTTAATGGTAAGGTATTCAAGAAGGTGAGTCTGGATATCTTAATAAGATAAGGTATTCAAGAAGGTTCTGATGGCAAGGTATTCAAGATGATGTGCCTTATTTGGCAATCGAGCTTGATCAACTCATTTTTATATGGTGTTGGGAATTCCAGAGATTAAGTATGGGTTTGGACAATGTATATGAAGTGTTCATGCATTGTTTTCAAATGATGATGTTTGGGGTGTGAAGCTCATTGATAAACTATTTGCTTTGATATGAATGCTTATCTTGACATAATATGTATATGTGTTTTCTGTTGTGTCGTGCATGTAGTTGTCGAGTTAAATCCATATATTGGTTTCTCACTCTTGCATGTTTTATTGCTGGTTTTTCTACTTGTGCATATATTTATATCCTAGTCCAGATGAACCACTCAAGGGAATTGACGACTACAGGAAGAAGTTTTCTTAGTTCGGAGCAGGCTGATGTTCGTTTCTGCTGTGATGGCTACTATTAGTTTCGACCAGCTTAGGTTTTGAATTATATTATGTTTTGGAAGAACCTATACTTAGTAAGGTCTTGTTGTGTAAACAATTATGATGCAGTATAGTTACATGAGGATATATATACATATCTATCCATATGCGGTCATGTTTGTGTTGTGGTTGTGGTTGTCGAAAAGGAAAAGAAAATGGAAAATTTTTTTTATCACCATTTTGAGAAATGGTTACAACTTAAGAAAATATTATTTTTCGAAAGCAACTAGTGAATTAATATAACGTTTTATTTTCCACAACGAGTTAACCATATAATGACCGAAGGGGGTGTTACAACTTTTATCTTTATAATATATATATATATATATATATATATATATATATATATTAAAAATGATATTTTTATTTTAAGAAAATTGTATGAATCAAATGTAGATAATAAATTTAGATGATTGAAAATGAATTGAAATTATGATTTAAATAAATTATATTGAAAAATGATTCATCTTGAAATGTCTTAATTGCTTTGGAAACATATATAGTGTTAAATGTTGAGCGATAATATAAGGCAAGTAGAAGAAGAAATGCTTGATAATTTTATAAATTTTATAAATAATTTCTAAAAGTGGAATATTTTGCCAAATGTCAAAAGAATTTTTAATTTTAAAGTGGCTCTCAAAATGACACACGACATAACTTTTCATCCACGGTTTTTGCTTTATAATATATATTATAGGTAGATATATGTTTATCTTTATCTCTCACATACTTTTTTTTATCTTTTTAATATACAAATATTTCAAAAATACGTAAAGAAAACAAAGAGATATGGTGTAGTATCCCTATTTTTTTATATTAAAAAATCATTTCTCTTACACAAAAATGATTAATACAAAAAAAAAAAGAATAAATTTTCTAAGCAAAAACAAAAACATAGGCAAATATTTAGGGACATAAAATGGGTTGGATCCCTCAGGGGAATCCATTAAGGTCCCATTTGGTGGTCAGGATAAGAGAGACAGGATAGGATAAGCTATCATATCCTATATGAAACTGTTGTTTGGTGAGCCAGCAGTATAGGATAAGTCAATCCTGTTACTTATCCTATCCTATCAATCTAGTTAAAATTCTATCCTGAGGGGAGGGCTGAGTTAGAACTCAACAGGATAAGATAAGGTGATTTTTTTTTCCGGTAACAAGTAGGATAGAGTGATTTAAAGTATAATAAAATATAAAAATATATAATATATAAAATAATTAAAGTATCATAAAATAATAATTTAAAATATAATAAAATTTAACATGATTACAAAAAAAAAAGGTATAATAAAATTTAAGATATTTAAAATAATAAAAATATTAATAATCAATTTTAAAATTTATTTTTATTTTATCACAGTGATAAGTTTTTTATTTTATATTATTTTTAAAAACTGTAAAATATAAAAAATTATTCTAATAATTTAACTATATGTAAAGTAAAAACAAAAATGAATATTTAAAAATATAAAAAATTAATTTTAGTTAGACAATATTTAAAAAATTTAAAACATTATATGTAATTTTATCATAAGGATAATTTTGTTTTTTTATATAAATTTAAATAATGAAAATTATAAAAAAAAGTAAATCTAATAAAAGATGTAAACATTTAGAATAAAAACGAAAATTTTTAAAATTCATACTTAAATTATATTGCTGTCCAGTTGGTTATCTGGTGGACACCAAACGTCGCATAGGATAACAGCTTATCCTGCTCATATCCTATCCTACCATATCATGTTCTCTTATCCTATCCGTTTTTATTCTATCCTGATCACCAAACGAGTTCTAAATTCATTGATTGGATTTTTTGATCACTTTTTTATAATCGATTTCGATTCGGTTTCGGCTTGCTTTCTTGCAACCGAACCGATGCAAACCGAAAAAGTTGACACAAACATTAGACCCCCGGCTGCGTTTTATACTAATGCTCAGAAACAAAATCCAAAAAAACCCGTTCGTTTTACTTCTCAGTTTGCAACTCAAACGCTCACTCGCTTTCAAAGCCCCAAGTCCCTATACGCCGCCGCTCCTCCCACTCCACCAACCATTGACGCCGCGTCTCCTTCGCCTCGCCGACGCCGCATCTCCCTTCCCCTCTTCGACCTTCGTTGCTTCCTGTTGATTTCGCGTCTCCTTTAATCCATTCCCCTTTCTGCGATTTCGATTTGCTTCTTCTCAATCGTTGCGAATCAGTTGCGTTCTCTCAAGCTATCTATGTTCCTCTCAATCACAGGTATGAAATCTCTCTCTCTCTCAAGCTATCTGTGTCTGCTGCGTTTTTGTTTTCATTTTCTGGGTTGAAGGTTCTATTCTGCTGCGTTTTTGCTTCCCTGAAATTGGCTTAACTGAAAATTCTGCAACAATACTTTTTAGGTTTTTTTGTTGCGAGCACTAAATACGTTTTTATTTTGTGTGCAAATTCTGCAAAATACCTTACCAGTTCTTTTGCTTTCCACTTGTAGTCCTCAGAAAATCCCAGGGCTTCTTGTTTCTCTTGTCGCTCTTGTTTCTGATTTGAGCGGCGGCGCCACCCACCGGCATATCCTCAGTCTTTCATTCTCTCTCTCGGTGCAAATTTCCAGTCGCCACCGTCCCGTCGCTTCCTGGTTCTTAGTCGTGTTCTTCTCTGAGGTAATTTCGTATGCTTTCCTTAGTGAAATAACAAATGGTTTTATTTATTTTTATATATGATTCTCAAGTGAAGTTCTCGTGATTCCATGCTTCCATTTAAGGTCGGTGGTTATACGAAAACAAGCATGTATATCTATTTGTCTCTGTAATGTAATATCTGAGATGTTAAAGAATCGAGAATTGTCCGAGATCTTGGGTGCAGGGAAGTACGAGCTGACAATAAAGCTCTTTCACTTATTAGTTCAGAGCTTGGGGGACTAATGTAATATCCGAGATGTTTGGGCCGTTAGTTGGGCCAAAAGGGTCGGCCCAATTGGTTGAAGGTTCAGGGACGACCGAAAGAGGACCGAAGACCGATAACTGAGAAGCAGTTGAGGAAGGCTGAACCGAGATCGTGCAAGAGGGGAAAACGTGGGATAGGAAGTGGGTGATTAGGCCGAAACGATTAACTACAATAACCGCTTGCGGGAATCTTAATTATTTTTGAATTCGAATTAATGCGTATATAGGACGAGGGTGGATGACAGAAGCCCCTATGCTATTTTCTGTAACCAATACTCTGCTATTCCAAAGAGAATTTCAATAAACGAGTTCCTTTGGAGTAAGATTGTGCTCTAGAGATAGCGATATTGTTTCTTGTCGAATGTGTATATATGACGAGGGTGGATGACAGAAGCCCCTAAGCTATTTTCTGTAATCGATACTCTGCTATTCCAGAGAGAATATTTCAATAAATGAGTTCCTTTGGAGTAAGATTGTGTTCTAGAGATAGAGATATTGTTTCTTGTCGATTCTAATCCTTAGTGCTAGAATTTGCAAGAACATTTGGCGCCCACCGTGGGGTCGAGGTAAATATTCCCCGGTCACACTATACCTTTCTTTAGGTGATGGAGGGATCGAGAAGCATGGAGGGAAGGAGGACTGATAATGGTTCGAGGCGAGAGTCAAGAAGGCGGTCAAATGATACAAATAGTGAGGCTCTGGGGAGGGAGGTCAGTGATTTGAGACGTTAGGTGGAACGGTTGAGAATGAGTCAAGACGATGGAAGGAGAAGTCGAGGCAGGAGCCGGGAAAGGAGCAGTTTCTCTCGCTGGATTGAACGTAGTCGAGCTCAACGCGAATGGAGTGATAGTCGAGAGGAGGAATCCAGAACGGAGGTATCAAGCCGAGATAGGCATGGATCCAGAAATCATGAAAGTCGAAGCCGAAGACGGAGTCATTCTGAAGAGAGAACCTATGTTTTGAGAAGTGAGATCGGAGATTCTAGTCAGAGGCATCGCCATTCCGGAGGAGGAGAATCTAGTTACCGGAGGAGTAGAGGACACCGAGGACGACGTCCGAGAAGGAGAAGGGATCATCCTTTCATTGATGAGGTGATGTCTGAGCAAGTACACCACAATTTCCGTTTCCCGAAGATGAGACACTATGATGGTACCTCAGATCCGCAAGAGCATCTCACGGCTTTCAATGTCAAAGTGATGGTCTCACATATCTCATCGAGGGTCAAATGCCAAGTTTTTCCAACAACTCTCGAGGGACCGACTCTCGTTTGGTTTTCTCAATTGCCACGTAGATCAGTTTACTCCTGGAATGACTTGACCGAGAAGTTTCTCATACAATTTGCGACCAGCATGATGTACAGGAAGACCTCGGCATGCTTGGATAACTTTAAACAGGAGAAACATGAGTCGCTGTCCGAATATGTAGATCGATTCACCGCGGAGATATTGATGATCAAAGATTTGGAATTTGGGGTGGCCCTACATTCCATGAGGGTTGGTTTGAGAGAAGGGCCTTTCCTGGATTCGTTATCAAAGAGACTGGCTATTGTTATAGATGATCTTAGACAACGAGCTTCTAAGTACATTAGCATGGAGGAGGCGAGAGAGGCGAAAAGAAAAGAAAGGGCAGATAATCAAGAAAGAAAAACAAATCAGAATGTCGGAGGAAGGAGGTTGGCATCCAAAATTGAAATGTTACCTAGATTGTACGAGCCGAGAAGACCGAAGTATACCATGTACACCCCGCTCAATACCACGAGAGCGCAAATCCTAGTTGAGGTGTGCCATGCAGGTTTTGTGGATGTTCCTCCTCCTGTCACTGCACCAGAGTGGCCGATAGAAGGTACTGCCATTTTCACAACTTGTATGGTCATACCACTGAAGAGTGTGTGGAATGGAAAGATCAAATTGAGGAACTGGTTCAGATGGGGGAACTTACAGACAGTGGGGAGGACCGAGAAGGCAAGCAGCGTGGAAAGGTTATGGTGGAAGTGGTCGAGGAAGAGGAAGAGGCGCAGAAGGAAGAGGAAATGTATTTAGAAGAGAGGACCAGGAAAGAATGGGGAATGATCATAACAACAAAGATCATCGTGTGAAAAATAATGCTCAGGTGAGGTGTTATAAATACCATCTCGGGAGGTTTTTCTGGAGGGGGTGTAACCAGTTCGGCGAGAAGGAGACATCTCAGAGCGGCGAAGCCAGTCTACTCGATCATGCAGAAGCCGATGCAAAATCATCGTCCGATAACCTTTACGGATGACGATTTTGTTGGGATTGATCCGAATCAAGATGACCCCATGGTCATTTCGGTAGAGCTGACAAACTTTGTGGTGAGGAAAACTTTAGTGGATTAGGGAAGTTCGACAGATATCCTGTATTATAGAACTTTCAAGAAGTTGGGAATACCAAAGACCGAGATTAAGGAGTTCAGGAATGCTTTAGTGGGATTTGCCGGAGAACATGTGGAAACTCGGGGGTATGTTTAATTACTAACAAAATTTGGTAATGGCATAGCTTCCAGAACTATTGCGGTTAAGTTTATTATTGTGGATGCCCCAAGGGCGGCATACAATCTTATTCTCGGGAGGCCAAGTCTGAATGAACTCGGCGCGATAGTATCCACACCTCATCTAACCATGAAGTTTCATTCCAGCATAGGCGAAGTGATCTCGACGAGGGCTGATCAAAAGGAAGCCCGACAGTGCTATGTAGATAGTTTGAAGGTGAACTTCAAGGAAGAGGAAAAGGCAACCGAGAAGGAAAGAGAAACGGATGAAAAGCAGAAGGGTAAGATGCAGGTAGCTTCAGTGGGAACAGTCGAGTTAGATCCTCGGGTAGATATGAAGGAATTGCGCCTGCAGCCGGCAGATGATTTAAAGAAATTCCGAGTAGGGAAAAAGGAGTGGCAGGATACACATATTGGAACACAACTTGAAGCTGATGTAGAAGAGGCAATAATCCGAGTAGTTATGGAGAATTTTGATCTTTTTGCTTGGTGTACTGTTGATATGCCTGGTGTAGATCCAAATGTTGTGTGTCATAAACTTTCTCTATGCGCGGGAGCCAAGCCTGTCTCACAAAAGAAAAGAAAGGTGGGGGAAGAGAGGAGGAAGGTAATAGAGGACGAAACCAGAAGATTGGTGGATGCCAACTATATTCGGGAGGTGAAGTATACCACTTGGCTCGCCAATGTTTTGGTGAAGAAGTCAAACGGGAAGTGGCGTATATGTACTCATTATACTGATTTAAATAAAGCATGCACTAAGGATTCATATCCCCTGCCCATTATTGATCAGCTGGTGGATGGAGCGTCAGGATATCAGATTCTCAGTCTCATCGATGCATACTCGGGTTACAACCAAATCCGAATGCATGCACCCGATGTAGAGAAGACAACCTTCATGTCAAACCGGGTCAATTACTGCTATAAGGTTATGCCATTCGGCTTGAAGAACGCAGGGGCCACTTATCAGAGGTTGATGGACAAGGTTTTTGAGGGTCAGATCGGAAGGAACATGGAGGTTTACGTGGATGATATCGTGGTAAAAACTGAGGAGCCGAGTAAGCATGCCGAAGATTTGAGAGAGATCTTCAGTCAAGTCCTAAAGTACAATATGCGACTTAATCCCGAGAAGTGCAATTTCGGAATCAAGAGCAGGAAGTTTTTGGGATTCATGTTGACGAACAGAACTGAGGGATCGAGGCGAATCCTAACAAGTGCCGAGCTATCATCAAGATGAGAAGTCCAGTCAATGTCAAGGAAGTGCAAAGACTCGAGGGCAGATTGGCTTCTTTATCCAGATTCTTGCCGAGGTCGACCGAGAAGGCTCGGCCCCTATTTAAGTTGCTTCGAAAGCCACAGCAATTTGAATGGGGTCCCGAGTGTGAAGAAGCATTTCAGGATTTTAAGTCTTTCCTGAGTTCCCCACCCATCTTGACTAAACCGCAAAGTGGGAAGAAACTTTTGCGATATTTGTCGGTGACCGAGACTTCTGTGAGCGCAGTACTTGTTCAAGAAGTGGAGAAGAGGCAACTTCTTGTGTATTACATCAGTCGGGTATTACACGATGCAGAGACAAGATATCAGGTAATTGAGAAGTTGGCATTTGCTTTGGTTATTGCAGTCAGGAGATTACGACCGTATTTCCAAAGCCATCAGATAGTAGTGAAGATAGATCATCCTATCAGGCAGGTGTTGCGGAAGCCCGAGTTGGCAGGGAGGATGATTGCATGGTCCGTGGAGTTATCCGAGTTCGGGATTGAGTATGAACCTAGAGGGCCGATAAAAGACCAATGTCTATCAGATTTTGCTGCCGAGTTACTCCCAGAACCAAAACTGGAATCAGATTGGTGGATCTTGTATGTGGACGGGGCGTCCAATGTCAGAGGGTAGCGGAGCAGGGGTGATTCTCGAAGGACCGGGAGACCTAGTTTTGGAGCAGTCATTGAGGTTCGATTTCAAAGTTTCGAACAATGAAGCCGAGTATGAAGCAATGATAGCAGGGTTGAAGCTGGCAAAGGAAGTGGGAGTCAAAGCAGTCAAGTGCAGAAGCAATTCACAGCTAGTTATCGGACAAGTTAGAGGAGCTTTCCAAACCCGAGAACCACATTTGACCAGGTACTTATGTATAGTTAATTCGTTGGTTTTTGAATTTGAAAAGTTCGAAATTGAACATATCTCGAGAGACAAAAATAGTCGGGCAGACCTGTTGTCCAAGTTAGCCAGTACCAAAACTCCTGGAGGACATAAGACTGTCATCCAAGAGACACTTTCAAAATGGAGTATTGAAGAGGAGACTTTGTTGGTGATTGAAGATGCGAGTAGAGAATGGATGGAGCCGATATGGAATTTTTTGACGAAGAATATTTTACCTGAAGATGCTCAAGAGGCCAGGAAGCTTCACAGGCAGGCTAGTCGATAGACAATCGTGAAGGGAGTGTTGTGTCTGCGGGCCTTCAATGGCCCAACGTTGAAGTGTATTACCAAAGATAGAGTCGAGTATGTCATGACCGAGTTGCATGAAGGGATCTGCGGAATGCACAATGGAGGGAGAGTACTTGGAAGAAAAGTTATCCGAGTTGGGTACTATTGGCCGAAGCTGATGATAGATTGTATTGAGTTTGTTCATAATTGTGATGAATGCCAAAGACACGCGGTGGTTCTACACACATAATCGGGAGAGCTACACATCATTATTCCAGCATGGCCTTTTGACATGTGGGGGATTGACATTCTCGCACCTTTCCCCGTAGCAAAAGGGCAAGTCAAATTCTTGGAGGAAGGTTCTGTAGAGAAGGTGACAGGAAGGTTAAAAATAAAAAAAAAGTTCTCGGGGGAAGGTACTGGAATGACGAGAAGCGAGAAGAGGAAAAGGTTCTTGGAGAAAGGGTGTAATTCTCTGAGGAAGGTTCTGTGGAGAAGGTGAATGCAGTGTTATCGGAGGAAGGTTTTGGAGTGAGGAGGAGGAGAATAAGGTGTTCTCGGAGGAAGGTATTGGAAAAAGGAGGAGGAGAATAAAATGTTATCGGAGGAAGGTTCGGTGAAGAATATTTTGGATGAAGGTTCTAGTATAGAAGAAAAGGTTGGAAGAGTTGATTGTGATTCTCGGAGGAAGGTAATGGAATAAGGAGAAGTAGGAGAACAAAGTGTTCTCGAAGGAAAATCTTGGAAGGAGGGGAAGCGAGAAGTGGAAAAGGTTCTTTGCTGAAGGTTCTGTAGAGAAGGTGAAAAGAAGGTAAAAAGAGGGGGGGTGTTGGAGAAAGAGTGTAATTCTCGGGGGAAGGTTCTATGGAGAAGGTGAATGCAGGGTTCTCGGAGGAAGGTTTTGGAGTGAGGAGGAGGAGGAGAATAAGGTGTTCTCGAAGGAAGGTATTGGAAAAAGGAGGAGGAGGATAAAATGTTATCGGAGGAAGGTTCGGTGGAGAATATTTTGGAGGAAGGTTCTGTATAAAAAAAAAATTGAAAAAGAAAGTTCTCAGAGGAAGATTTATTACGAAGGAGAAAAGGAAAAGCAGTTTGGAGTATACGAGGGAAAGAAAAATTGCCGGAGTTAAAGGGAGGAAGGTTTGGTATAAAGCGGATGAGAGTTTGGCGGGAAAGGAAGAAAGTTAAAGATTTATAATGAAGATGAAAAAGAAGGTGAAGAGTGAGACCGAGATATGAAGGTACAATATCATAGAAGCGGAAAGGGTGAGCATGTCAGGATGAACATAACCTCTGGTTAGTTTGAAGTGGAAAGCTCTGTTGGAGCTGTATAAGGAGTACTTGGCGGAAAGTTTGAGATGAAGGGGAGAAAATCGTCTTAATGAGAAGGAAGGGGAATAAATGGAGAAGTATGTTAAGGTATTGTGCACATACATTCGGGGGTATAAGGTAGTGAACAATAATGCTACTTTGTTTGTTTGATCTTTGGATCAAATATTCGGGGAATGGTAAGTTAATAAATTGTCGAAGATAAAGGCAGAATGTAAAATGTTGTGAAGAAAGGTGACTCGTATTAAAGTTTTGAGCATGGACGAAACATCAAAAACCAAAGTGTGCAATGAAGATAAGTAGAGGGGCATACAAATTTAGAGGTTCTGAAAACCTCTTGTCACCAAAGCATACAAATAAAAGCTAAAAAGGGAAGTTGCAAATGAAAAGTACATCATTGAGGGCATTCTCTTCAGTAGGATTCGAAACAGGATCAGTAGTAGAGGCGGGAGTCTTCTTGGCAGAGAGGGTAGTGGAATTATTCTCGACATCTCCATCATCGAGAACAGAGTTAATAGCAAGAGATGAGAGATCTTCTATGTGCGAATTGAGAACATGATTTGGCCGAGGAGACACAATTCGGCCATCAACGATCTCCTTCCAGGCATCAGCTTTTGAAAAGTCTACATCGGGGGCTATAACTTTAGCTTGTTCAATCCCAGCTTCGAAACCTTTTTCATACTTATCAGTAGCTTCAAGTTTATAAGCCTCAATTGTAGTCTCCATCTCCACCCTTTTGAGCATGAAGTTTCTCCACCTTTTGATTTTTCTACATCTCGGATGGTATCTTGAGCTCTCTGGCAGTCAGACTTTAATTCTTCATTTGATGTATGGAGATTTTGATTCTACTGAATGAGGAGTTCTTTTTCTTTCCGAAAGTCTTCAAGTTATTTTTTCATTTCTTCGATCTTCAGAAGTTCTTGGTTTACCTGCTCCATTTTGTAATGCATTTGAGCTCTTTCCTTCTCGGCAAGCCGAATTAGTTCAGCTGTGCGAAGAGCATACGTAGCAGCAGCTTCATAAGTGGAAGAGGGTCCATACTTCTCACCAGCGTCCACATCAGTTTGAAACGTTAGATGGTCATCAATGTGGCATCGGGGGCTGAAATCTATACTCCAGCAAGAGGTAGAGGGTGTGTTGTGTGTAGCATCAAACCATTTCCTCTTGGTAACCCTCTTTCGCACGGAGGTTTTTTTGGGTGCATCCTTCTCAAAGTAGATTGAATGTTAATGTGGCTATTTTCGGCAACCTTGACTTTTTGGAGGCAGATGTCGGATCTGAAGGGGGACTGAGTCTCGAAAGTTGACCTGGTGATATGAGCAGTAGGATTAGGGTTGGAACCGGAGACCGGAGTTATTTGCTTCAGTCGAGATTGTTGCTTCAACCATTCGACAATGGAGATCTTGTCACCCATGATCTCGCAATATCAAAATGCAAATCAGTGTAAGTTAAAGTGAACCATGTGTAAAATAATGCTTATTCTATAGCTTACGACGCCTTTTTGTCCGAGTGGTTTAGGGCGATAAGGAGTTTAAGAAGTGGTTGGCACACCCCGATAGCTTGTTATAAGGATCTGTGACTCTGCAAGGATTACGAGTCCGACAACGGAAATTTGGGCATACCCTCTTGGTTGAGGAAGAAAGCTAACTTGTTTGGAGCGAACGTACTTTGAAGAAGTCGGTGTTGAAGTATTTGTATGATGATTGATGATTGATGATTGATATAAGGTGAAGAGTCACTGTTTTGACGGCCAGTGGAGAGATATCCAATGAGCGTAAACGGATGGAATAAAAGTGGAAAAGTTTTGAAGAGGTAGGGGTAATATATAACTCGGCACAAAGTGTTTCAAGGCACGAAGGAAAGCCCAACTATTCGGTGCAATTGAGTCGGTGCAACATTGAGACTACAGAGGACATCACATTGGCAAGTAAAAAGGAAGGCGAATGTCCAAATCCTTGAACATTGCTTTGTACAGAGGAACACAAAGGGAAATCATCGTCGTGACTCTCAAGCAAACTCGGTCGTTGCTTGAACAAGGAGAACAAATAAACTTAGTCTCTTCATCGGGGTTTGACGGACAAATTCCTTTTGAGTTCAGCAATGGTGGCATTGGTTTGAAAGTTTGAGAAGTATTCTATAACTTTAAGGCTGATCCATTCGTAACCAAGAACCGGAAGGATAGGAGGAGGTGGTAATGGGGCGGTTTGGCCACGAGGATGGCTAGAAGAATCGGATGAATCAGCATGTTGTTGGTAGGAGGATACGGAAGCAGAAGTGGAATCGTCAATAAGCAATATTTCTGGAGTTTTTTGTGGAGGGGGAGGAGAGGAACCTTTGAGAGAGGAAGGAGACATCATACTTTAGGATTAAGAAGAAAACTGAGAAAAGGATGAAGGAGGCGTACCTTGAAGGACACGGTGGGAGCTGGAGGAAGAGAAGGGAAAGATCCAAGGAGTTGGTGAAATGGTTGCAGAAGAAAGTTCAATGAAGGAGGAAGGCTTAAATAGGCGAAGGAGTGAAGGAGAAGATGAAGTGATGGAAGAGAGAGAACAAGAAATGAAAAGACGGGGAGAGAGAGATGGAGTAGGTCATTATAGCTGTCTTTAAGACAACTAATGATATAAGATGGCTGGGTATAGGGAAGCGTGTGGCATGTGTGAGACAAGTGTCACAAAGTTGTGGAGTGAGAGTTTTGAGCATTAATGTTGACGACAATGTGCGTCCCTTGAAATGTTACAACAGAAAAGATAGAGAATCTGTAATGTCGCCCTTAAATGCGCGTGTTAGGCACCTGCCAAGTTTGAGATGTCGGTCTTGTTTTTCTATTGGTAATTAAGTAATGATAATCTCGGAATTGGTCCGTGAATGTGTACTCTTTTTCCTGCCTTTGGTCTTTGTTTCCCACGAGGGTTTTTGACCAAGGAGGTTTTAACGAGGCACATCAGAACCTATTATGGTTACACCTAAGTAGGGGCGTAACCCCTGATCCGAGTAGTAGCAAATGAGAAAGTTGGTCCGAAGCGTTGAACCTTTGTCATTTCGGCCATATAACGGAGCTAAGAAGGGTGGTGTCTTTGTTGGATCTCAACTCAATTTTGTTTGAAGCTCTTTTACTTTGTCAGTTTAGAGCTTGGGGGACTAATGTAATGTAATATCCGAGATGTTAACAAACCGAGAATTGTCCGAGATCTTGGGAGCGGGGAAATGCAGTGGCAATAAAGCTCTTTCACTTATTAGTTCAGAGCTTGGGGGACTAATGTAATATCCGAGATGTTTGGGCCGTTAGTTGGGCCAAAAGGGTCGGCCCAATTGGTTGAAGGTCCAGGGACGACCGAAAGAGGACCGAAGACCGAGAAGCGGTTGAGGAAGGCTGAACCGAGATCATGCAAGAGGGGGAAACGTGGGTGATTAGGCCGAAGCGGTTAACTACAATAATCGTTAGAAGGGGAATCTTAATTATTTTTGAATTCGAATTAATGTGTATATAGGACGAGGTGGATGACGAAGCCCCTAAGCTATTTTCTCAGAACCGATACTCTGCTATTCCAGAGAGAATTTCAATAAACGAGTTCCTTTGGAGTAAGATTGTGTTCTAGAGATAGCGATATTGTTTCTTGTCGATTCTAATCCTTAGTGCTAGAATTTGCAAGAACAGTTTCCATTGCTTGTATAGAATTCTTCTGCTTCATGATTTGACCCTTTTGCTTTCTTTTTCTTATATTGGAATTTATTTTTTATTTTTATTAAATTTTTCTTATGGATTTTTATTCAAGAACTCCAATTGTATTTGTTTCTGCTTGCCATCTGGATATCGTGATGGTTGTGGTTGTCCAAGCAGATGCTCGAGATACAGAAATGACTAACTGCTGATATTTGCCCGCTTCACCCATATTTGAACCTTAGGATTCATCTTTGAAACTAGGATTATTCAATTCAAAAATTAAAATAGTTTCTTTTACTACAACTAGTTGGAGTCTGGAACAAATGGCTTGTATTGAATTTTTGACATGAAAGCCTCTTTGTATTCATGTCTGCTCACGTGGTGGAGGGTATGTAATTACTATCCAGGTCTATTTGTTGAATCCTAGCACTGGACATAAAATACAGTAGAGATGGATTTATTTGTTTCCCTTGTGCTAAATTTGGTTATACCGATATTTCATGGTTCGGTGTGTGTTATCGTTATCTGGGTAGTTGTGTATTTGTGGATGGCAAAGTGGTCTTTCTGCATGGTCACATATTGGGGAGGGTTGACAGGCATGGACATGGGAACATCAACCCCTCCCCGTGTTTACCTCTGTGACCTGATTCTATTTTAGGACTTAATATTTGTTCAGTGGAACCTTTTTCTTTTATATTGTTTCTTGGTACATTATGGTTTCCACTTTGTACTTTTGTCATCAAGTTTCTCTTTTGCATTTGCAGTAATGGTGGGCTTATCTTTTGGAGAACAACATTTCATCCAAGGTGGTATTGCACAAGATCTTCGTTGTGATGGTAGAAAGAGATTGACTTATCGACCCATCTCTGTTGAAACTGGAGTCATACCTCAGGTACTTCTTTAATGAGTTGGCACTTGGGAGGCTAATCTAATGATTTGACCCCCGCTTACCATCTGATTTTTTTTTACTTAGTTTTAATTTGTACATTTCATGAACTTCATGACAGGCAAACGGTTCGGCAAGAGTCAAAATGGGTGCTACAGATGTCATTGCCAGTGTGAAGGTATGTCAAAGTCAAAGTGTTATGGTTGATCTGTTCTTTTGTAACTCGTAAAATCCTTTTGTTTAATAGTATAAACAGCTTTTTCAGGTCATATCAGTTCTTTTACTAACCATGATATGTTGGCTACACAAGTGCAGGCTGAACTTGGAAAGCCAAACTTGTTGCAACGTGACAAAGGGAAAGTCTCTATATATATTGATTGCAGTTCGACTGCACAGCCAGCTTTTGAGGTTGCATATTCTATTGCTTTCCTTCCTCCTTTATGTTTAATGAATAGCCTGTTTGTTTCAGATTTGTTCCAACGCCAACTGGCGTTCAAAACTGCGTTCATATAAAGCTCCAAATTGGAGCTTCATATAAAAGTGCATTGGAATGTGAAAAAGGGCCGTTTGCGTTAGATAGTAGTTAAACCAAACAGGCTAGAAGTCATCCAAATATTCTGGTTTTCTTCATGTTATGTAACTTTTAAGTACCATGAAGATTTTTTTGTTGATAGAATTAAGTACTGTCAATATATTAATAACAAAACAATAAGTAAATCCTTAAAATGTGAGATTAATTTTAAACGGTGCTATTGGTCAATAAGCTTTAGACTGTCAGCAATAATAGTGTTCTTTATTATTGCTGTTGTTATTTGTAATTCTTGATTTATAAACACATGATTCAATATAATTATATTTATTTGGTGGGTACCATATCTTTTGCCTGTGTATAGGGTAGAGGGGGTGACGAGTTGTCGGCAGAACTGTCAATTGCTCTTCAACGCTGTCTCTTGGGTGTTAAAAGTGGAGCAGGTTTATCTTCCTCTTAGTTTGAAGACTATGCTTCCTACCATATGCTTTACTTCCATTGTTCTTGCCTCATTTTTAACATTTATAGCTCTTGAGCTCTAGACTTTTTTTTTTTCCAGGTGCTGGAATTGATCTCGCCTCGCTTGTTGTCATCGAAGGAAAAATTTGTTGGGATCTTTACATTGATGGGCTTGTTATTAGCTCAGATGGAAATTTGTTGGATGCTCTAGGCGCTGCTATTAAGGTACAACTTAAAATGAAAATATGCTAGAAATGCTTGAGAAGATGACGATAGTGGATTCTTGGTCATAAATTAGTTTCGGATACTATCCTTTAATGGCAACGTCAATAATGTTTTTTTCAATTTTCTTGTTCATTCATCATATTTAGACATTGCTGTTACAAACATGGTGTTTGGGTTCTTAGTAAGATTTGGATGGAGACGCTTGTTTTTTGGTAATAGCAGTTTTGGGGAATGGTTTGAAGTTACTTAAAACTTGCTGTTTCTCTAATTCTTTCATTATTGAAAATGTCCTAGTTCTTTGTAGATGTTTTCTTGAAGTTATCCCAAACGATTTTGCAATCAGTTTCATTCTTCCACATGTATATCCTTTTTACCATGATGTTGAGACTTGAGAATACAAAGCTATTTTCAGAATTAACTGGAAAAGGCCCCAATGCAGCTAATTCCTGTTATTCGTTTAGGCTGCTTTGAGCAATACCGGGATTCCTAGAGTCCATGTTGCTGCCGGTGCATCAAGTGATGAGAACCCAGAAGTTGACGTAAGTGATGAGGAGTTTCTGCAGTTTGACACATCTGGAGTCCCTGTTATAGTTACACTGACTAAGGTAACGTGCTTGTACTCTTATGTCTTCTCAAATTGACCATATTTTCCGATAATTTCATACATTCTCTTTCAGGTTGGGAAGCACTATATTGTGGATGCCACTTTAGAAGAGGAATCGCAAATGAGCTCTGCTGTTTCTATTTCTGTTAATAGGCAAAGGCACATCTGTGGTATAACCAAACGAGGAGGTGCAGGGCTGGATCCAAGCATCATTCTTGATATGATATCTGTGGCCAAGCATGTAAGTGAGCAGTTACTGAATAAATTGGATTCTGAAATAGCTTCTGCTGAAGCTGAAGATGAGTCGTGACATAGAACTTAGTGATAAAACTAGGATGTATTGTACACTAATTATCAAGTGGTTGACTTGGACAAAATTTTGTAGTTTGGTAAATCTTGCCGAGTAGGGATTAAAGCTGTTAGTGTATGTCAGAAATTATTGTCACTTGAGTTGCACAGACTCGACTTTAGCAATGAGATGGTTGTTTGATGCATGCAAGGTTTTGTTCATGTTCTGTTTGCATTCTCATTTTCCTCTTCGTGTTTCATGGATGATATTAGTTAATCAGCTACTGCTTTTTTACCCCTTCTTTATTTCGAGTGTGATTTTTACTTGTATGAAAAATGGGAATTGGTTATTAGGAGATAATGTGCTGATATCTTTTAGTGAAAATAATGAGCTTTTTGTGCAAATTTTGTGTTGAGAGAAAACAATCCAAATCAATAATTGCAATTAGATTGATTTGGTTTGGTTTTAAATTTTTTTTTTAAATCAACTTGAAACACAACCCAGATTAGAATATTTGATTCGGTTCAAACTATCGGATCCATCTTATATCACAACAAAGAGAAAAGGCGAATTTAATAGAACAGTTTTATTTGTCAAAAATAAAATAAAATATAACAGTTTTATTTGCAAAAGGTTCCTAGTAATGGTGGTGTCTGCTGATGTATACACGTTACCCACAACCTTATGTGTCTGGATGAGGGAATTTAATAGGTTAATGTATTTTTAGAGGGTAATTAGAATCCATCAATGTAAAAACTCATCCAAACACACCATCAGTTCATTTTCCATTTGATTATGTGTGCTTTCATCAATCAGGATTGCCTCCAGCGATGGAGGCAGTCCAGCAAAAAATTTAAGGGGAGGGGTTTTGGATCATGAGAGAGAAAATAATAAATAATGAAGAGAGAGAATGAAGTTAAGAGAGAAAAAAGATGATGGAGGGATGATGGAGGGGAAAGTGATGGAGGGAATCCAGATCCGTGCTTTCATCTATTGTTTTGTTTTACCCTAGACAGCAGATTTGATTATATTTACTTGCATATGTATAATGTATGTCATAAGGCGAGTCTTCAAATAACTTTTCAGTACCTTTTTTCATACTACATCTTTGCACCAATCTCTATTTCTATCTCTCAAAGTCTCCTTTTATTAGACGTGCATGCAATTCAAGGAACATAATCAAGTAGTGTGTATTGAGATAGGGTAGTCGTTGACTGATCTAAAGTCACTAATTGTACAAACTTTTACATCTATATTTTGTAAATAAAAACTTGAGTTCAAGCTTGATAAGGAGGTGATATGTGACAAAACAGAAGGCCTTAAGATTTAACCATAAAGTTTGCAACTAATCATCAATTAAACAGAATCTATAGGCTTGTTGTCACATGCATGTTAATGGTAATTAAGTCACTTTAGGAAGAAGATATAACAACTAATGCACGGATGAAATTATTCAAATGCCTTTGGATTATCGAATGATATGTTCTAACTTCTAAATGATCAATAATGATAATTTTTTCTCCCAGATACAAATTTTAGAATTTCATCCAAACATTCATACCCCTCATCCCTTTTGAAAGTCTTATCTAAAACCCAAAAATGATGTAGTTAAATTGCATCTAACACATAATGAATCAAATTTATTACTTCATTATAAATTTAGTTATCTAATCTAGACCTCCAGAGTAGGGTATATCTGTGTTTGGAAGCCATGTATTCCCCAATGTAAAATTAAGGACAGTGAAGTTCCAAGCTTGAGTAAGATTCAACAGCTTGTGACCACGCCACTGTACCCTTTTGTTGGTATTAGCACCAGGTCCATAGTTGTTGTACTCACCATAAAAGAGAGTATCTAACCCAACTGTGCCATTCCACTCTAACCATCCAGCAGGACGAATTAGATCTCCAATATATGAATGCAAGTACACAGTCCTTGAATACTCTTTCCATGGCCTGCCTAAGTAATTTGCTGTTGAATTCAACTCCACAGCCAAGTCTGGTGCTGCATCAATCCTGCAGTTTTGTATTGAAATTCCAGTGTTTTGATTTGGATCAGTTCTCCCTTGTGCTGTGACAGCATTCTTCTGGTTTGGCATTGGTTTTCTGGCATAGATGTTACAGTTCTGAAAAACTGCAGCAGCATTGCCAAAAATGAAATCCACAGTACCATAGATATCACATTCTCTATAGAATTGTCTGAGAGAATGAACATACAGAGTGTCTTGGTATCCTTCAAAACTGCAACGGTAGAACGCGGAGAGGTCAGCGTTGTTCCTCACAGCTACTGCTTGGTGCTTCTGAGGGCCAGCTGTGTTTCTGAATGTAACATCCACTGCAATAAAATTTTCTCCAGAGACAGCTGCATATATGTGAGGAAATATGAAATTAGAATTTAGAAAAGAACAAGTAATGTTGATTCACTAAGTAAACAATGATTAACATAATGGTTAGTTTAATATTTGACAACAACCCTAAAGCCTGAACATGTTGTTTTTGTTAAGCTGGCACATACGTGACTTCCTAAATTATTGATATTATAATCCAATTTTTAAAAAATTATAATAACATATAATTAAATTAAAATTAAAGTTTCTTTTTACACTCGACGGTGAATATTTAACAGGAAATCTTCCAAAAAAAAAGGCGAATCCACACAAAATCCATGTTATAAAACTATTTGTACTAAAACTTCTGATGTTAAATGAAAGTTCAAGAATGATTTTTAAATTTGATTGTTATGTCTTGAGAACAGAGATGATAGATGTTCCTAAGGAAATCTCATATAATTAGCCTTTAGGTAAAGAGAAAGTACATAAGTTTTCAACCATTCATTTATGTATACGTGTCCATAAAAACATAAATACATATTTTTTTTGTGTGCATCTATGTTCTTTTGAAAAGAGCACTATGTTAAATTGTCGAACAAAAAGAAGGAATATGATTTACTTACCAAAGGTTGAAGAATTGAAAGTTGTCCAACCATCTATAACACTGTGATTCCCTGTGATGATAGTCTTGTTGATACCATCTCCAATAAGCAAGAGATTCTTCTGTTGTGTAGGAACAATGACATATTCTTCATAGTATCCTTCTCTGGCATAGATAAGGAAATAGCCATCTTCTGGCTTTGAGTTATTGGGTGCAGCAGCAACAGCGTCTCCAATGGAAGTGAAGTCATATGTTCCATCAAGGCTTACAATCACATAGCCCTTTAGTACAATTCCTTCGTTTGTGCTTTCTTTAAGAATCCTTTCACTTCTAGTACAATTGGATGATGATTTATTGCAACTATACTTTGTGCGAAGAAGCTGCACAAAGTAATAATGTTTCAGTTTTGGCCTTTCAAGCTTTCTATCAACCATTTTGCATTTGGAATATATAATCATTATTTCTATCATCAATAGTTACCATTTTTGGGTTCTTTAACCTATACAGACTAGGTTGCATAGCATAGAAGAAAACACATATTTAAATTATATATGCATATAAGCAATTGATATTCAAATTTTTATAGCATGTTTTTCTTATGCGATGTTTCCTTCTATCTGGATTGTATTTTTTTTGTTAGGAGTACTATAAAATAAATTCTGGTAGAATTAGTTACAATTTGTTAGAAAGCTAGTTGTGTGAGTTAACTAACTTTATAAATAGAGTCTCATATATCTCATTTGATAATATTTTCAATTCAATCAATTTAATATGACTCTACCTTCATAGTATGCTGTCTATCTAACCTATGAGTATTACCTCTATCTCTTACATCCCTGGATTTCTCACATTCCGTGAAAGATAATTAGCAAGTCCATATTGAGAATCATTTATTTTCAAAGTCATCATTTCTAAACAAGTTTGAGCTTGATAGAAATTGAAGGCAAATATTATAAAATGCAAGAAATATGGTATTGAAATCTTCGTATGTGTGAAACCTCTTACGAATATGGTGTGAAGAACAATATAATACCAATTAATAGAAATATGCAAGCTTTTGCTCATGTATAACTTGGTGCAAATTAAGATTATTAAATCTGACACCATCAAGAAATTAGCGTAAGACTATCACTAGTTATATAATTAATGGCATGTGATATGATTTATCAGATTAATGTGCTAGATTGCTCGCTCCAGTACATGCAAGTTGCATTGCATGTGCATATGGTCTGTTAACCAATGCCATAACAAACAAAACCCCACGTGACTGATCATCAAGTTGTCAGATTACTATCACACGGTTTAAAAAACAACCAGGTTGACCTGCAACCCACCCATCCATGGATCTAGTTGACTTGGCCTATTATTGTTTCTTGGAAGCTGAAGTTATAGCCGATTCAAAAGTTTTAGTTTGCAAGAAATTAAAATAATGATAGTACTATAATATAGTAGTTTACCATATATAAGATTTGTCTGACCCTGAGTTTCAGTTCTTGATACCACCGACGAGGTCAGGTGGAAGCAAGTTTATTGGCAATTTATTTGAGCAAATTGTTTATGTTCTAAAAAAATGCACTTGCTGGTCATGAGCACACACATAAGAAGACTTTGAGAAAAAAAAATTATTATAAAGGAAGTAAGAGAGATATCCTAGGTTAAATTGAATGTTTGAGATGTTGAATAACATTACATGCTACTTATTTTCTCCTGATTTTGATATAAATTAAGAGTTGTGATATTTGAACATCAAACTTTAGATACCGTATGTAATATCGTATATATTTATTTCTATCTCTCACTTACTTTTTATCATCTTTTATATACACGCATATTGAAAAAATTACACTCAAAAACAAGGGGACGGCCCAATTTGATGTTTAAAAAATATTGTCGATAAATTAAACATGACTACAGCATTATTTCTGTACTGTTAAAAAAATAATGTAGCCATAGCAAAAAAAAAAAAAAAAAAAAGTTATTGCCTCAAGTTTTCGGCAATAGTTCCCTGCATTACCTATTCGAGCATTCCCTATCGTGTAAGGTAACAGTTTTTTTAACTTCTGCCACAATTTTCACAATTGTTGTCTATCAATTGGAATAGGTAACAATTATTAACAAAGAAGTGTTGCCTAAAACATAAATTGTATGGCAACAATACTAAAATGCTGCTAAAGGTACTTTCACACAATACTTTTCACCTATTGGAAAATAAAGTGTTACCAAAAGCAAAATAATATATATATATATATATATATTTTACGTGGCTTAAAAGTCTTAGGTTCCTATAAATATTAAATATATACGATTGTTTTTGTTATTTAATTTTTATTAAAATTTTATTCAATAGTAATCCTTAATTTTATAATAAAAATAGCATACTAATTTTAGTCTCTCGTTAGAGAGTAATTAAAAGCATATCATTTTCTAATTCTGCAATAAATTTTAATAAGGGCTAAATTCAAAAATTGTTATATCTACAATGATCAAAGACATATTTAGACGCACATAATAATAATAATAATAATAATAATAATAATAATAATATTAAACACAACTAGTTATTGTAATAGTTAAACTCCAATAATATAATAATATATAATTAGATAATGATGTAATTAAATCTTTTATACAATGCTACTAGATTAAGATTAGATAGATGAAGATTAAATCCTTGTTCAGAATTGGCAGCACAACACAATAGTAATCAAAAAATAGAATAGAAATAATTTAAAAAAAAACAAATAACAAAAAATAATATAGAATAGCCAAAACATCAACACAGAAACTTGAGACAGAGAGAAAATTGGTTACCTTAATGAGCTTCTTAAGTGGCTGCCTGACCTTGTAATCTTTGGAGGGAAGGCCATGTTTACGTGTCTTATGCTTCTTAAGGTTTTTGTTCAGTGCCTGAGTAACCAATCCAAGTGACACACTATAGAGTTGTGTCACATTGGTGAGAGGCATGGCAAGTTCATTAGCAATTCCACTCTTGGTCACAACCAACCCATCATAGCAAGTGTAATGGTTAGTGGCCACAGCACTCAGATAAGCTTCGATACTTTCCACCAACTCTTTGTTGGACCAAGAGGAATTATAATTATCTGAAGATTTCAGCTTATCTGAGACTGATTCCAAATAATCCACGTTGAGCTGGTTTAGCTCTCTGCAGTCATCAAGTGCTGCAATCTCTGCATGGTTAAGAGAAGAGCGATGGTGCTTCTTCTTAAGAAAGTCTTCAAACACTTTGGATAGTTTCTTGGCTTGTTTGAGGCTTTGCTTGATGGAGAACTTGCCTATGTGGTATGGATCAGAAGGGGAGGAACCAATGGATGAGAGAATGGAACGGCATAGTTTTGGATATAATGTGGACTTGCATGTTGCAGAGGAAGAAGGAGGTTGATCGGCTAGGAGTAATGGTACAAAGAGGAAGAGGGAAAGAAGGAATATAGGAAAGAAGGACAATGTTGATGGGGTTGACATGGTGGGGTTGAAAATTAATTAAGGAAGCTTTGAGGCTTCAATATGTGATGCTTGAGGAGTTAATTGTGTACATTAGTGGGGCATTTATAGGCACAGAGAAGTTAAGAGGAAGCATAAATGGGGGTGGAAAATGATTTAAGGGGAAGAATAATAGGTTGTGGGGGTGTCGGTTTGAGCATGCAAAAAAGGCGAGAATTAATGCATTGTATACGATAGGAACGTGCAAGGAATTATAGGATCCGTTTATCCCACCGATACAGTATTGTACAAAAAAAAAAAAATATTATATTGATAGTTGTGCATTCAATTTCTTAAAAATCTAAAAACTATTCTTTTCGATATAATATTTTTATTTTTATATTTCTTAACATATATAAAATTGTCCAGGATAGAAAAATCATGATAGGATACTAGTTATATATGGCATTGGAGGATGATTTTTTGGTATTTCAAGTTTCTAGTAACAAATTTAATAAGTACTATATATATATATATATATATATATTTTTTTTTTTTTTTTTGGGTTTTTTTTTTTAACAATGGGATCCACGACGGTAGATTTAGGTAAGCTTGGATGTGTATTAGGGTATTATGTGTTTCAAAATGAAGTAAAGATTTACACTGTTGAAATGTGATTATATTGGTTAAATATTATTGTCATATACCAACATGGTGTGACACGGTTGATATATAACCGGGTCCCTTGAGTTTGTGGTCATGTGTTCGATTCCTGACTTATATATAGGAAAGAGCATCTGTTCGAAAGTACCTTGATGAATTGGTCTTTGGCTCCCAGCAGGAGGATATCCGAGTTCAACAAAAAAAAAATATTATTGTCATATTTGAATTGTACATGTAAGGAAACTCATTTCATTTATTTAGAAATATTAGTGATATTTTTTTAATACTTTTATTAATTCATTCTCTATTATTAGATGGATTTTATGCGAGACTCGTTAAATTATATAAACTCACATGAATTTCATCTAATAATAAATATATATTAATAGGTTGGTTGATTTATTTAATACTCATTTGTATAAATAAGAAATTATAATATTTATATACTTTATTAATTATATATTTATATGATGCATTTATTTTATATAAATTATTAATTTTAATAAAGGTTATACCTAGTTAATTTTGTTAAAAAAAAGTATAATTTTATTGACTTTTATGAATCTCATACTAAATAATTAAAGAGTAACATGTCAAACTAAAGCCAACAAATTCGGCCTATATTTAGACAAAGCGAAGTCTGGCTCAACTAAGGTTTATATATATATATTCACAAACAGTTTATAGCTTTGACACTGGAAATTGAGCTTCCAAAATTTGCGAATATAGCAAGGTTGACTGGGGAAGGGTGCAGCTAATCGGTTGACTCATGACTGTAAAACCTAACGTAAACATATATTAAATTTTTTTTTATCTTTTACATTCACAAACAATTATGTTATGGCTTTGACACTGGAAAGATATGTTACAAAATTTGTAAATTGCAATGTTGAAGGGGAAGGGTATCTATAGCTAATTGGTTGACTGTAAAATCTAACTAGCTTGAGTGTGTATACGTACGTAATTCAGAGGATGTCTCTCGAGCTATTGACCATGCAATAGGATCTGACCCTTTTGGAATGTTGCAATGTGAACATATGAAGCTTCTTTGTGATTCAGGCATCGAAGATTCACTAGTGGAAAATATACATTAGACGATAAAGGTTTACGTCAGTTAACCAAAAGCTAGACGTTAAAAAGGAGGCGGTGGCAGTTTTGTAAATATCAGGCTTCATTAATTCAATTTTAACGTCAGTTGTTTTAATGACTGACGTTAAAAGTGAGGTGACTCACTTTTAACGTCAGTTCAATAAAGAACTGACGTTAAAAGTGAACATTTTAACGCCAGTTCGATAAAGAACTGACGTTAGAAGTAAGTCTCTTCACTTTTAACGTCAGTCCCTACATCAACGGACGTTAAAAGTTATTTTAATATTTTTTTTTATCTAGTATACGATTCCTTTCGCATTGCCTTCCTCAAAGTTTCAGTTTCACATGAATTGCTTTGATGTTTTGTGTTTCTGTTTTGAAAACTAAAATATATGTGCGAAGTATAAGTTGAATCAATAACCCAAACCGGATCTCATTCATGAAGTGTAATACAGACTGATCGATACAGAAGATTGAAAGGGTTTAAAATCCTATAAAAAGTTACATTGAAAGGGTTTAAAATCCTTTAAAAAGTTACATTGAAAGGGTTTAAAATCCTAAACATTAAAGCTACATCCCATCAGAGAGTTTTATGAAATATGCCAAAGGGAAAACTATATATACTCCGAAGACCTCAGAAAACTGGGGGGCATAAGAGAGCTCAAGAGAGAGGCAAAAACAGGTGCACTAGATCTGTTTCAAGCAAAGACAGTGGTTCCAAAGACTTCCAAGACGGTCACTTGTTGCCAAAGCTGAGGTTTTGGAACTGTGACCCCCGATCACCTGATTAGCCCTCCAGCAGCTGATTCTCCGGAAGGTGATAAGGTGAGCAACTCACATAATGTAATTTACTTAGACTTATCACCCATGTAATGTAATTTACTCAAACTCAGAAGTTGTTTGACCATTAAGACAAAGACCTTTGAGTCTAGGAATAGGAAGAAAGAGTGATGAAGTTAATCTCCACGGCAGAGCCATATTGTGAAGCAGAAAATTAAAAGGATGGAAGGAAGCTATTTATAGGAGCAGGGGATGAAGTTACTAAGCTATTCTGATTTTACTGAAAACTTACCTATAAACTTAATGCTCATTAAGAGGATTGAGTTACAAGGTGCATGGGTAAGTAGCACAGTACAGTCAAAGGAATGAATGTTTTTGCAGATATCTATACACTTTTAACGCCGTTTTTAAAAAAAGCGGCGTTAAAAGTGTTTTTAAATAAAAATATTAATTGTTAACGTCAGTTTTTATACAACCGACGTTAAAAGTTTGATTTTTACTTGATTAAATAAATAGCTGACGTAAATAATCCTATATATTATAAACGTGCGAGAATGAATATTGGAAATAATGTAATTAATATCACGGGAACTTGGCGAGTCATCAATTAAATTGACGTTAAAAATGAGGTGGTGGGTAAACTATTTGCGTCAGTTCTATAAATAACTGACGTAAATAATTATGAAACTCATTTCATTGGTTGTCATGTCCCTGTTGTCCCTCTTAACGCAGATCACTCCATATAGTACTGCAGTTTATTTCTAAACCTTTTTTTAATACAAGTTTATTTTTAATTTTTATTAATTAGCTTGAATTAGTAAACAAATTATTGTGCAAATTAAAATAAATAAACACTTAACATAAAACAAGTTATATGTATAATCAAATCGTATGACATTGAAGCGATTCATAAGTTAAAATTACATGATTAAAAGATAAAAAATTTCTGCAACATAGCCCTAAAATATAAAAAAGTTTCTGTATCAACATCATTTTCTTCTCAGTCCTGTCATCAGAAACTCCAATGGATGCATCACCTCCCTCACTTGAATTCCAAGATGCAAAGTAAATCCTCAATCACTAGCAGCGAAAGCAAAGTGAAATGGATCTTTGCATCTTTCTTCTTCAGTGGAGTTCCTTGATGCATCATCTTGAATCCACAATCACTTGCTTCCAAAGCAAAGTGAAAGGGATGACAGGGATGAAATAAAGTGAGAGAATCACATTACGTGATTCACCCAACCTTAATATCCATGCAATGTAATTTACTCAAACTCAGAAGTTGTTTGACCATTAAGACAAAGACCTTTGAGTCTAGGAATAGGAAGAAAGAGTGATGAAGTTAATCTCCACGGCAGAGCCATATTGTGAAGCAGAAAATTAATTAAAAGGAGATGGAAGCTAGGAAGCTATTTATAGGAGCAGTGGATGAAGTTACTAAGTTATTCTGATTTTCTTGAAAACTTATCTATAAACTTAATGCTCATTAAGAGGATTAGGTACAAAGGTGAATGGGTAAGTAGCACAGTAGTCAAGGGAATGAATGTTTTTGCAGAAACTAATAAACCTTTAACGTCTGTTGTGTAATACAACTGACGTAAGAAGTTGTGAGTGTTTTTAACGTCAGTTTCTTAATACAACTTACGTTAAATATATGACCTTTAATGTCAGTTATTACTAACAACTGACGTAATAAGTGTGAGAGTGTTTAACGTCAGTTTATTAAGACAACTGATGTTCAATATATGATCTTCAACGTCAGGTTTTACCAAAAACTGACGTAAAATGTTGTTTTATTTTAATTATAACGTTTACCCCCGCGCGCCTCCTCCACTTCTCTACGTCTTTTCTCTTTTCATCACGCTCAACCCTCACTCTCGCTCTCACTCTGCCCTAATGATGCGTATTTTTAGAATGAAGGCAAGTGCACCTCGTCGCAAACAAGTAATACGGTGATAAGACCGGTTATCGTATCCACAGGGATCGGTTGCCAATTACCAATTCACAAACTCAACAACTATCTAGACTAAACTATGGTATGAAAAGATCATAAAACAAGGAAATAAAATATTTTTGGTCTTTTGAGAATTTTATCGAACACTTGGAAGGCAAAAGAAATGCGGTTGAGATTGTCAGGGCTAGACTACACTAATCCTCCCTTAGTTGCAATGAAATGGCTTCTAACACAAGTCCTAATTCAATAATGACAATCAAGCCTTTTCTAAAATACTCAAGCCTAATGTCTTAGGTGCATTGAGCCTAAAACCCCAAATTAAACCCTAATGTCTTAGGTGGATTAACCTAAGATTTTGCATTAAGTCAAGACTTATAAGATTGCAAGCATCCAACACCTATGTCTAGATTCTTGAACTACTTGGCATATGATTCATGAGCATGCCTTAACATCAATCTGTCAATTGTCTATCAAAGCAACATATCATTCCTATGGGTAGCTAATCCAAGGAAAGCATTAAGCACAGAATCACATACTCATAAAGAAA
Source organism: Sophora flavescens (assembly GCA_030762895.1). Taxonomy (NCBI): domain Eukaryota; kingdom Viridiplantae; phylum Streptophyta; class Magnoliopsida; order Fabales; family Fabaceae; genus Sophora; species Sophora flavescens. The sequence continues at coordinate 78,765,310 of CM061063.1, forward strand.
TAGAAACTTGAATTAAAACAACCAAATCAAAATACAAACAAGTTCAGAAAAGTGATCATCTAACCCCAACAATAGGGGATTAGTTACTCATATTTACAGAAAACCAAACCAGGGAAATAGGAGAAGAGGAGAGGAGAGACTCCATGAGAGCTTTCCTTCTTCTTCACAGCAACCCCTCTCAGCAACTCCCTTCTAGGGTTGAAACCCTAGCCCAGCCATAGCCTCCAAGTGCCTCCAAATGCCTCCCTCTGGACCCCTTTGTTCTGTCTGCTGCGTTCTTATTTATAGGTCTGCTGCGCGTCACGGCCGTGATGGCCATCACGGGCAGGCCGTGACGCTTTCTGGAGTAGGCGCATTTTCCACTTTTGAGCTCTCGCGAGGCGAACTAAGTTTCGCGACGCGAAACCCTAATTTTCTGGTTGGCCACGGCCGTGATGTCTATTACGGGCAGGCCGTGACAGCCTCTGACTTTTGCCTTCTGCTCTGCTTGGCCGTGATGGGCTCTGTTTGGCTCATATTCTTCACTTTTCAAGCTCTATTTCATCCAAGCTCCACCATGACTGATTTTGATCATTTTTACATTGAATTCCTGCAAAACAACACCAAGAAATCGCTTCACCCGTTCCAAGGGAAAATCTAACTAAAATCAACTAAAGAATGCCTAATCTATATGAAAAATGCAGGCAAAAGTGCACAGAAAACATGATGTAAAATCACACTATCAAATCACCCCAAGCTTATTCAATTGCTTGTCCTCAAGCAATCACTAAGGCCAGAAGAATAAACAGAACATGAATAGTGAACTAAGAACCCGAGTAAATGATCCAAGCAATAGGCAATCCAAACAATTCAGCAAGAGACAATCAATTCAAGTCCAATTAGAGGCTTAGGTTCCTTAGACTCATATTCTCACTGATTTGGGCACTCTTTCTCACCTGAAGCTCACCCCAAGCTTGTTCTTTTGCTTGACTCTCTTTCTAACCTCACTCAAGTGTTTAGGGGTATATGACATTTCACTCAATTTTCCTCAAGGAATGAATCCTACCATAGGCTTGACTATCAACCAAATCTCTACTTTATTAATGAAAACAATTAAGCATCAAGAGGTCTTTAGCTTTGGTTGTAACATGGCCATGGGATTAATCGTTAGGTGGGGAAATCAATAAAAGGACATTTCAAAAGGCTACATAAACATCAAGCATTGCAAACATGACCTTCTAAAATACCTTCTTGGGTTTTCGATTTATTTTTCCACCTTTCTTTTCTTTCTTTTTCTTTTTATTTCTCATTTTTCTTTTGTCATCCCCTTCTCTATATATTTTTCTTTTTCTTTTGTTTTTCCTTTTTTGTTTGGAGAAGGGGAAATTTTTCAACTCAAGAGAAATGATTTTTTTTTCTGATTCTTTTCCCAAACTTTCAACTACCTTTTTCACCCTTTTTGTAATACTTTAGAAGGTCCCTTATCAAGCATATTTATCAAAACATTTCAGGGTACCAAGAAAAATATTTTATTCTTTTAGGCTCAAATTGGGAAACTAAGGGGTAGCATTTCATCATTCAAAGCTCAGAAGGCCAGAAAAATACCTATTGCCTCAATCGTTTTCAAAAATGTTTTCAAAAATTTTCAAGCTTCGAAATGGTTTCAAGTCAAGTTCTAGAGAATAACAACCCAAGAGGAATAACACTCTAACACAAAGAATGGGGTAAATTTAGTGAGTACCCCCTAATGGCTCAAAATCTCACATTTTAGTTCAGAATCAATGAAAAACACAAATCCACAGAACCACATGCTAATTATTAACTATCCAAGATTATCTCAAGCATTCTTCATTTGCAGCCATATCACAAGAATAAAAAAAAAAATTGGGTTAAAAAATTCACTATCTCAAGTTATTTGACACTTAGTTCTCACAATTGGATGCAAAATCTAAGCAAGGGCAATCTAATTGTGTGATCATGCAAACTATCATGCAAGACTATATGAATGCAACATGAAACATGCAAAATGAAAAATACCCCTACCCCAAGCTTAAAAATTTACATTGTCCCCAATGTAAACAATCAAGTTGGAGAGAGGAGAAAAATAAAATAAAATAAAAATGAAACGGCTTACCGAGGCGGTAGCGGGTGTTGACTTTCATTCCAGTCAGAAACTTGTTTGGAAATGCATCACGGCTATGACGGTTTCTGACTTTGCTTTCTTGCTCTCCCTTCCTTCTTTCCCTGAAATCACTTGGCAAATTTATTAGTAAAAGACAACTCTTGATCTTCTCAAATTATTCAAGAGTTAAAAATCAAAAACAAAATCTAACTAAAGAGAAAGAAAAAAGGAAAAAAAGGAAAATAAAAATTGGGTTGCCTCCCAATAAGCGCTTCTTTAACGTCACTAGCTTGACTCATTAAGAAGCATCCACCTGGATCCCATAACCTGTGGTATAAGGACCAAGGGATGTTAACCATGTGAGATCCTTCACCTGGATCCCACGGTTTGCAGCATAAATATGGGAGTGAGTGCTTGAAAATCATGGTGACTTCTTCAAGTGGGAAGGACTTCTCACTCCCTCTTGGGTCAAAGATGACCCCTTCATCAACAAAATCTTCCCAATAAAAATGGGGTTCAACCTCTTGGACTAGCCATGGTGCCTTTATATTGAAAGATTCAACATCCGGTTTCTCAGGCAGAGGCTTGAACTCCATTGTTGACTGCTTCAAAATGTGAGGTGGCAAACAAGTGGAGAGGATCATTGGTGCTGTTTTGGCTTCTGTACAATCTTCATTCACCAAATCACCAAATCCATCACCTTCCATATATGCAGAAATCTCAGCACAAACCACGCAAGTGTTTCTCCCATCACATTCAACACATGCATAAGGGCCAATAGCATCATTTAATTCCAAAAGTTCTTCATCATCCCCAAGCATGGTGAAATAGATGTCCTCCAAATGCCTCTTCTTCTCAGTCTCTTGAGTCAAGGGTTCAATGGGAGGTGGTGCAACTATGTTCTCACAAACAGCTTCTTCACTTCTTAAGTTGATTGCTACCACTTCTTCATCTTCCTCATCATCCATTATTGCATCATCTTCATCATCATCCATCAAGTTCCCTTTTGACATTCCGGATAGTTGGTCAGAGATTTTCTCAATACGTACCCCGAAACTTCGAATGGTGTCTTCTTGATTTTTTAATTCTTCCATTGTTGTTACCATGAAGTTCTCCAAAATACCCTCTAATTGAGACCGACTATCCGGGATAGGTTGCTCAACCTCGACTGGGAATGCGGATTTGAAGTTCTCCCAAGCAACTTCCAATGGGGATGGCTCATCATACCATTTAGATGGTTGTGGTTGATATGAAGATGTGGAAGATTCCCAATGTTCCTCTTGATCAATCCAAGTATTGTTTGGAGGATTCCCCCACCATGGAGTGGAAGTGTTGGGAAATTGATTTCCCCATTCAGAATAGCCTACCATTGGTGGAGGAGAGACAGTTGCCCTTGACAACTCATTACTCACTTGTTGGATGTTTATGGCTAATTGCAGCATATCTGCCCGCAGCTGCAGCTCAGATATTTCCATATCTGCATCAGATGACTGATAATAATTGTAGTCCATGATCCTGTCAAATCAATTTCCACCTCACAGACAATTAAGCCCAAGATCAAAGAAACACTAATTCAAAAATATATACAAAACTAACTAAAGAAGGATATAAAAAATATATACAGAAAAATAAAATAATAAAAAAAAATGTCTAAATTAGTTATCTCATTTGTTACTAATGATATTGGCAAAGCCGATCCCCGGCAACGGCGCCAAAAACTTGATGCGTATTTTTAGAATAAAGGCAAGTGCACCTCGTCGCAAACAAGTAATATGGTGGTAAGATCGATTATCGTATCCACACTACAAAAAAAAGGTTGTTTAGCGACCGAAAATAGTGACCGAATTTTTCGGTTGCTTTTTGCGACCGAACTAGCGACCGATTGTAGGATCTACATGAAATAGTGATTAGAGATAATACTGCGACCGAAATAGCGACCGAAATAGAGCGTAGCAGGGCTATCGGTCTCTATTTCCGTCGCTATATGAAGGAACTTAAAAGTGATTAATTTTATCCCTTCTTAGCGACCGAAATAGCGACCGACTAATATGCAACGGTTGAAAGCCAGAAATTTTATGTATTCTTAGCGACCGAAATAGCGACCGAATTAAATGCAACGGTTAAATTTTATTTACATTTGAGACCGATATTAATTCGGTCGCTAAACGGCGCGGAAAAAAATTAAAATCGCGCGTGTTAGCGACCGATTGAGTTCTCCGTCGCTAAATTTATGAATTCAAATTTCAAATTAACTCATCCCGCGACCGAATTTAGCGACCATTTTTTATTTAAGTGATTGGCGACCGATTATTTCGGTCGCTAAATTATAAATCCATAAAATCGTGAAATCTTCCCCTTCTTCCTCATTTCTGCCTTCTCTTCCTTCCTCCCTCACCCATCTTCGATCTTCTCCCTCGCGTTCAGGCCGCCACCACCGTGTAGTGGGCACCGCCACCACCGCCGTCTCCGGTAAGCCTCCGTCCTCCCCCTCCTCTTCTTCCATCTCTTCCCTCTTCCTCTCCTCTCTTCCTTTCCCCTCTTCCTGCTCTGTTTTTAATCCCCCCCTCTGTTTCAGGCCGCCATACTCCGCCCCCTCTGTTTCAGGCCGCCATACGCAGCTCTCCGGTCACCACGCACGGGCAGAGCTCCTCCTACCCTCTTCTCTCCTCAGTTTGTGCATTCCCTGCTCTGCCTTGAGGTAACCATGCATGGACTCTCTATGTATAATTTTTTATTTTGCTTCATTGTTTCATTGCTTGCTTTATTGCTTACTACTGAGAAGAGCTACTTGTGTATTTCATGTGAGTTGTGATATAGGTGACTGTGATTGAGTAGAACACCTTACCATTGTTTCTAATGTAAGTTGTGATTAATGTTGATGTAAATTCCTATTTAAAAATTACTGTGCTTTTCAATTTTCATTCATATATTAATATCATGTAATGAATATTAAGATACATATAATAGATGTCATTATATGAGATGTGAGATTTGTTTAAAATAAGACCTTACCATTGTTTCTAATGTACACGACTTGCTTGTTTATAAAAAAAAATTATGGTGGTTAGTGGTTACTTGTCAAGTTTAATTCTTATGGGTTATAAATACTTGTTTGGGGGAATTGGTAAAGGTATATGAAGGGGTGACATTAATTGAGATGTGTTGTAGAGATGTAGAGATAATGGCAATAAATTGTGGATAAAAGAGATTGAGACTGATATTACAGACATTAATTTGTAATTAATCTTGTTAATAGATTCATATCTTATATTTAATACTGAGATTTGTGGAAGATATGTTTTGATATGAGATATGTGAGATTTGTTTGAACTAGAAAATTAAGAATATGATACGGGTTGCTTAAGAGAAGGTAAAATTACAGGGAGAGCAAAGAGTTTTGACAGGAGAGTAAGTGTGGCTACTTTGCCAATTACGTTTTTTTGCTTGAGTATTGGTAATTGTTTCCTATTTATTACCCATCTCATTTTTTTGTTTCGTTTTGTGAGAGAAGTCATAAGATTAATTGTTGCACGGTTGCGAATATGAGGGGTATATATGGTTATCAAGCTTTATCTATTAATTTAATTTAACATTTGTTACTTGAAGTCTATAACTTTATGTAAGTAATTTAAACCATTCTATTGATAGGCTATTCACCCATGGTTCTTTAGTTTTGAATCACTTCTTTTTGGTGATTGATGATTTCAGAAAGCACATGAAATGACCACGGTCTATTTCATTGTATTTGAGTGTACCTTATTTGATGTAAATTTATTGAAGGCTGGTACTTATATCTGAGCATGTTCATACATTTGGATTGCTATGAAGAATAGTTTATTCTCTTTAAAATAAAAATCTTTCAATAACAATGAATCAATGTAATTAGAATAATTTGATATGTATTTATTGATAACTTGTTTGGAAATGATTATGGAATCATATTTGTATATATTTACATTATAAGCATTGGAATGAATTGATAAAGTGTTATTAGTTCGTAAATGGCATGACTTTGTTGTTGTTAATATTCATTTACTAATTTAAAGTCCATGAGCTTAATTAGAAAGTCTCTTCTTGAAGCCAACAAAAACGAGTCTCTTAGATAATGAAGGATTAAGTATAGGGTTAGATAAAATGAAGGGCTAGGCACAGTTTGCCAGGCACATGCATGACGGGCCGTCATCATTAAAACATTATTCACATTAGAAAGCAGCTTTGTACACAATATTATGAAAACAACTCTGATTTTTTACTCATTTGTTTTATTAGGAAATGGAGCTTTCCAGAAATAGTTGTTGATGACCATCCTTACTAGGTTATCTAGGCACTTCCGGTAGGAAAAGTCCTCTCTATGACCATCCTTCAAAACGACGTAAAAGCATCTGCTTTCCTGAAAACTACTATGTTTGCTAATATGTAAAGTTGCATGTGAAGTTGCATTTCTTTGTTCTATTTTAACATGATAGTATGCTACATGGATCTTTCCATCTTTTCTTATTATCACTACTATATATCTTGTTGTTTGTTAGTGGAGAGCTGAGCTCAATAGGAAGGTATCCTCGCCCGAAAGGCAAGATGCTGATTGTGTGCTGATAATTTAATATTTATGCATGCATTTGCAATTATGTGTTGTTTGCATGTGTATTGTAATTTGGTTTTGATTTTGTGATGGTGTTGATATGCCAATATGTGAGAATAGATATGTTAAAGGATCTTGTTTGACAGGTGTTTGTTATATTGTTTACAAGGAGATGTTATAGTTGCTTTGTCCTGAAAACCCGTATGGACATAGGTTTGAGTGTTTTCCTTATAACTGTTTCTGTAGAACTATTTTGTTTATGATTCTTATTTTATGTCATTAGTTGTTAAGCGATAGATTGAGAGATTATAGAATGCTCATGTGAATGGTTTATGTGTTTTGTTTTATGTCATTAGTTGTTAAGCGATAGATTGATTTATGAGTTAAGTTATTCAAGCTTATGATTAAATGATTGTGAAACACCATTTGGCATCCAAAGGTAGTAACCATGCTAATCCTCTCTATGACCATCCTTCAAAACGACGTAAAAGCATCTGCTTTCCTGAAAACTACTATGTTTGCTAATATGTAAAGTTGCATGTGAAGTTGCATTTCTTTGTTCCATTTTAACATGATAGTATGTTACATGGATCTTTCCATCTTTTCTTATTATCACTTGATGAAGTTTAGACATATGACTTGTTTTCCTTATCGTTTTATCAGAAAATGGACCCGACTAAATGTTTTGAGACAGCCATCCATATAGACCAGGTACAGTATCTCATCAACTTAAGAATAACGATCGGATTCACGTAATGATGGTTAAGGCATAAACTAATCATTTACTAAATTGTTCTTGTGTATTTGCAGGATTTGATTTCAATCCCGCGATCATTCTACCGTCGTTGGGGACAACAAATACCGCGTGTTGTGACTATTGAAGACAAAAGCGGAAATCTGTTCAATGGGAATATAGTAATCCATGAGGATCGCCCATATTTTGCAACAGATACAAATGGTATCAGGGAGTTGTATTTGTTGTCCACTGGTGCATTGGCAAAGTTTAAGTACCTTGGGGGTTCTCGTTTCTACATGTTCATCCCTTTGGAAGATTGATGAGTTTTGATATTTTGATTAGTACTTATTGACTGTGGTGTATTTTTATGTTTTGATCGTTAATTAATACTTATTAAACTTTTTTTTTATAAACCATTATTAAACTTGCGTTAATTAATGTATATGTTTTCTTGATCATATTGACTGTGGTGTTTTGGATCGTTAGTACATCATATTTATGTTTTCTATTTATTTAAAAAAAATATTGGTGTATTTTGTTTATATCAGAAATTAAAAATCAATGGGGTAATAGTTGAAAAACTATATTTGGTCGGCAGGATCGTTACAGGAAAAAAAAATCAAAATTTTGCGACCGAAATAGCGACCGAATATCGGTCACCAAATTAGGCGAGCTGGTATGCGACCAACTATACGGCGACCGAAATATATACTTTTGCAACCGAAATATCGGTCGCAGATTTGCGACCGAAATATAATTTCGGTCGCTAAACATTTAGCGACCAGGGTTTCTGCTACCCCCTTAATTCGGTCGCTAATTCGGTATAGCAACCGAATTATCATGTTTAGCGACCGAAATCTTCGGTCGCTAAATAGGTTTTTTTTTGTAGTGCCACAGGGATCGGTTGCCAATTACCAATTCACAAACTCAACAACTATCTAGACTAAACTATGGTATGAAAAGATCATAAAACAAGGAAATAAAATATTTTTGGTCTTTTGGGAATTTTATCGAACACTTGGAAGGCAAAAGAAATGCGGTTGAGATTGTCAGGGCTAGACTACACTAATCCTCCCTTAGTTGCAATGAAATGGCTTCTAACACAAGTCCTAATTCAATAATGACAATCAAGCCTTTTCTAAAATACTCAAGCCTAATGTCTTAGGTGCATTGAGCCTAAAACCCCAAATTAAACCCTAATGTCTTAGGTGGATTAACCTGAGATTTTGCATTAAGTCAAGACTTATAAGATTGCAAGCATCCAACACCTATGTCTAGATTCTTGAACTACTTGGCATATGATTCATGAGCATGCCTTAACATCAATCTGTCAATTGTCTATCAAAGCAACATATCATTCCTATGGGTAGCTAATCCAAGGAAAGCATTAAGCACAGAATCACATACTCATAAAGAAATAGAAACTTGCATTAAAACAACCAAATCAAAATACAAACAAGTTCAGAAAAGTGATCATCTAACCCCAACAATAGGGGATTAGTTACTCATATTCTGAGTAAAACCAAACCAGGGAAATAGGAGAAGAGGAGAGGAGAGACTCCATGGGAGCTTTCCTTCTTCTTCACAGCAACCCCTCTCAGCAACTCCCTTCTAGGGTTGAAACCCTAGCCCAGTCATAGCCTCCAAGTGCCTCCAAATGCCTCCCTCTGGACCCCTTTGTTCTGTCTGCTGCGTTCTTATTTATAGGTCTGCTGCGCGTCACGGCCGTGATGGCCATCACGGGCAGGCCGTGACGCTTTCTGGAGTAGGCACATTTTCCACTTTTGAGCTCTCGCGAGGCGAACTAGGTTTCGCGACGCGAAACCCTAATTTTCTGGTTGGCCACGGCCGTGATGTCTATTATGGACAGGCCGTGACAGTCTCTGACTTTTGCCTTCTGCTCTGCTTGATCAAGCCTGTGATGGTCATCACGGCCAGGCCGTGATGGGCTCTGTTTGGCTCATATTCTTCACTTTTCAAGCTCTATTTCATCCAAGCTCCACCATGGCTGATTTTGATCATTTTTACATTGAATTCCTGCAAAACAACACCAAGAAACCGCTTCACCCGTTCCAAGGGAAAATCTAACTAAAATCAACTAAAGAATGCCTAATCTATATGAAAAATGCATGCAAAAGTGCACAGAAAACATGATGTAAAATCACACTATCACCTAATCGCGAGCTCATCTCCACCGTAACCACCGCGAGGGCTTCTTCGCCACCACCGTGAGGTACACTCTTAACCCCTAACTCTGTCTTTCCCGCTCCTTCTTTGCAATAACTTGACATCTCTCTTTCCCCTGGCCTTCCCGCGCACTAACTCTCCTTGTCCCTCTGCTCTCAGTAACCACATCGAACGTTGGCCACCACTCGAGCTTCCCCCCCACCACCACGCGAGCGCCTATTTCTGGTGAGTCTTTAATTAGGGCACATTTTTTTATTCACGGTTTTGAGTGCATGCATGTTGCTCTTTGGTTTGAAACCGTAGTCTCATGAGTTGAAACTTGAAACTGTGAGTTTGAGTTGTTTGGAATGTCTCTATTTTTGGTTTTGAGTGTATGTTGAAACTGTAGTCTCAGTAGTTGTAACTTTAAACCGTGAGTTTGAGTTGTTTGGAATGTCTCTATTTTTGGTTTTGAGTGCATGTTGCTCTCGCTGGTTTATCTGTGACGGCCGTGATGCTCATCACGGCTAGGCCGTGATTCTCATCACGGCTAGGCCGTGATCTGTTCTGCCTATGAGGGTCTGGTACAGTTGGCACGTTACGGCCGTGATGGACATGACGGCCAGGCCGTGTTCGAGTGCTTGGCAATCTTCAAAAACTATAGTTTTGAATCTCCTGTATTGTCCTTATATTGGATATATAGATGTTTTGTATATCTACAGGACCTATCTAGTTATTTTTATTTATACTTCTGTATTTATTTTGAGTTATAACCTATGTTAATACATATATATTGTTTTTGAACAGGCATACATATGGATCGGTCGGATAGCCCACATGCACGGGAGGACACTTTGTGGGGTTTCGCAGACCCGATCACGCCTACGCCTTGATTCTAGTGTAAGTTTACATGCATGTTGTATACTATCTTTAGTCCTTCTTGTTAATGTAAGTTTATAATGTTACAACCCTCTATTTTATCATTTTTTTGTCCATACAGACATCACAGGCTCATAGGAAACGGGGTAGAGGAGCCACCTCGTTGAAGAAACTAGAGAAGGACAGCGGAGCGGACGAAGCTTGAGGTGTCCTTCGATGCTAATCTAAATGCCCAGGGACCCCGTGCTAAAGAATTTAATAAGTGGGTGTTTCTACAAGCGAAGCAAGACGTAAGCATCAACTACAACCATTGGAATGACGTTCCACGAGCGTTAAGGATCAGATTTGGGAGGCTATCACGGTATTTTACCTTTACATTCGTTTGATTTACATTATTAGATAATTATCCGAGTTATAATCCATCCAGTTGTTATATATGTATCTAATGTGTAGGTAGCTTGGATCGTGCCAAATGACGAGGATCATCGTCATAAATGTATGAAAATGGCATCAAAGCGTTGGAATGGGTTCAAGCATGATCTTACCAGGTACTATCTATCCGGGAAGAAGCGGCTTGATAAAATGTTCTCGGATTATCCCTGGATTGATCGGGATACTTGGGATATGTTTGCGAGGAGTCGACGAGGATGAAGAATTTCAGGTTGGTTGATTAAGTTAATTTTGTATGCTTATTATAGATCATTTAACTATATTTAATTATGTGTTTTTGTTTGAATAGGCTAAGGCAAATAAGGGTCGGCGAGAATCAAGCGAAGAACGTCCACCGCCACACCATGTCTCGGGGTGGGTACCATACTCGGATCCAAGAGATGATGGCGGATAGGGTGAGGGCGAAGGGGAAGAGCACTCTGCTAGGATTGAAAGAGGAGAGGTGCCCGAGGGCACACCATCAAGTCCTCCGTCGGACATCGACCGCGAGGATGTCCAGTTAGCCGCCGCATGACAAAGGCGGGATCTTTTAAAGCGATGCCACTCGCGAAGTGGCAGATAAGATTGTAAGTAAATAATTAACTTGATTTCAATTGATATTTGTATAGATATTTGCAACACTTTTCACTTGCACGTTTTTTCATTTTTTTCATTGTAGATGGATCTTAAAGCAAAATCCTCCCAGGGCGCATTCGTCCCTTCTGGACGGCAGGACGTCTTGATGACTGCTCTAGGCAAGAAAGACCATCCTGGTCGGGTTCTCGGTGTTCTTGGGAACGTGACCATCAAACAATATTATGGCAAGTCTGCTTCACGAAAGCGGGTGGTCAATGAAGCATCAATTTTGGCTGACATTACTCAAGACCTCATGACCAACCCGGATATTACAACACATCTGATGCAAGGCTTAATAGCCAACCCAGAATTCAAGCAGGCGCTTGCCAGAGAGCTTTCCTCCGTCGGTACATCCCAGGACACCGCAAGGCTTGCCAACGCTTCACATGTGAGCACAAAAGAGAGTTTTAGTATGGCACATGTGGAGGACGATGAGTTGGCAGCTAGGGTGCGGGAGTTGGAAGTCCAGCGCCATGAGCATGAGTTTTAAATGAAAAGGCGTGAGCTTGAGTTGGACTCCAAACGACGTGAGCTCGAAATGTTAGCAAAGGTATTTATTCATTATTAATGTCCAAATTAGTCAAATAATTACTTGTGTTATTTTAATTATCAAAAACTTATATATTTTATTTTTCCTAAACTGAAGGCCAAGTCGACGTCGGTGTCGCTGTCACCTATCACTCGTTTGTTCTCACTTGGTGAGGATTATGCGTATGATATTTTTGAATGTCCATTGGATCACGATGGATGGGTGGCACGCCCAGATCAACAGAGGATATTTTCCTTCGTTGGTGACGATCTCGGGAACGCCTGCAGAAATAACGTCTGGATGAACAGCAATGTCATCAGTCTCTGGTGCACGTAAGTTAATTTTAATTTTATAACTTATTTATTTTTGGTATTTTTCCATTTAATAATTTATTTTAATTTCAATATATATATATATATATTATGTAATTAACATCCACACCCTTTTCATATCTTAGGTATCTCCATCGTCTTCAGCTTGATAAGGGCGTTGCATCAGTTTACGGTTTCTTAGATCCGTCAATCCTTCTGCCCGAGTTCTTTGCTGGCGATGCATTGAGTAAATACATAGGGAAGTTGTTGGGAGACAATCCGAAATAATTATATCTGGCTCCCTACTGTATGGATGACCATTGCCAGTTGTTAGTACTTCACCCGTCTAGGCATACTGTCATATTCTTCTGCTCTCTCCACCATGATCCGCCACCGAAGGTGGTGGAAGTTGTAAATATGTAAGTAACTAATCTTAAATTTAATTTAAGTTTTAATATCAGTTGTTTTTAGTTTATTACACACATGATAAATGAGTTTGTTAATTGATCGACATGATTATTTGTTTATGATAGCGCGCTGAAGGCGAGTAGCATAAGTTGCGCCAACGGGAGAAGTAGGACTTCTAAGGCTAAAGCAAATCCTGTATGGAACATTCTCAAGGTTTGGTAGTTTATTTATCAAATAATTATTATTATAATTACTAATTTATGTGTATATTCAACTGACGTTGAAATTAATTTTGTTGGTAGTCTCGATTTCAACCTGACAGTTGGTCGTGCGGCTATTATGTGATGCTTCATATGCTGAACATAGTCTCCGCATCTATTACAGGATGGATGGAAGAAGGTAATATTTAAACAACTTGTTAAATTATATATTATAGTTTTGAAGATGACTTGCATTGATGTTATTGTAATTATTTGAACGTGTCTAGGCATTTATCGACCAATCGCCTATTCAAGAAGATGAGTTATGAGACTTGAGGATGCGCTTCGCTGAATTCTTCTTCAAGTATGCGGCTGAAAAAGGAATTGCCAACATACCTCCGCACTACTTAGATAAATAGTTTTTTTGTTAGACTTTAGAAACTAATTAATAACATGTATATATATATATATATATATATATATATATATATATATATCCTTAGATAGTTTTGTTTTTTAGACATTGGAACTAAAATTTATTTATATATATACATGGGTTTTGGTTTTAAGTCCCCCCATTGTTCAATTTTCCTTTGCAATTCTGTAATGTGTGTGATATTCTGTGTTACTGGGACTGAATGCAGGGATAGCTGAGGGGAGTGATATTTTAAACTGAATTTAAAAAAACAAACAAACCTATTAACGTCAGTTGTATCAAACAACTGACGTTAATAGTATTTTATAAAATATACAGTACACTATTAACGTCAGTTGTTTATTACAACTGACGTTAAAATTAAACATTTAACGTCAGTTCTTTATAACAACTGACGTTAGTTTTAACAAAATCAACGTCCGTTGTATTAAAGAACTGACGTTAATAGTTTTAGTTTAATGTCAGTTGTTTAAAAAACCGACGTTAATTCTTACAAAATTAACGTCGGTTTTGTTAAGGAACTAACGTTAATAGTGTTATATTTAACGTCAGCTGTATTTACGTCAGGCAGTATTCTGACGTAAAAAATCAATTTTAACTGACGTAAAAAGCACTTATTGTACTATTGATTGACATCATTTTTATATGTATGGCAAATACTAAATGGTGTTAGACATTGGTTAGAAGATTAAAAGACAGAATTTATTAGAAAGTGTGAAAAATGATGTTTTTTTAATTATAGAAATGTTAGTGTTAATATTAATATTTTGTTAACGGATGGGGTTTGAACGGTTGAATCCTCTCATTCCCTATCACTTCACTCCTTAACTCCTTCGTACCAACCATCAAGTCAATGTTATAAATAACCCTTATAAAAAATGATGTATTTAAAATATTAAGAAGTGATATTTTAAATTTTTCAATAAATTTACCTTTCTTTTGTACTCCTACTATTTAACCAATATTTTAAAAATATTGCTAATTAGAATGACTTGTGTTTTATATACAGGTACATGTAAATTTAGGATCTGGATCTCCTTCAGCGGTAGGACGGTTCTGCTGCTGCCCAAACCGTCAGATCTCGTTGCACGGATTTCCAACAACTGGTCTCACCCCTCCATTCCCCTGCTAGATTGTCGGATTCTGCCGCTGGTCAAACTGTCGGATCTCGTTGCACGAATTCCCAACAGCTGGTCCCACCCCTCCATTCCCCTGCTAGACCGATGGATCATGTTACAGGGACACTGGACGCACGCAGGTACAGGAGGGAATCCGTTTCCGTAAATTTGAGCGACATACCTACCTAAACTCCAACTAAAGTCCACTCATGCATCATAGATTTTCGCACATAAAGTTCCAAAGGTGCTGGTTCTACCGTTCTCCAATTAAATATGATATGTGGATTATTTTTAACACGTCAGGGCCACCTCACCGTCTCTTTCCGTAACACACTGTCACCGCCGCTAGAAACTCAATGGTTGGTTCTGAGCACAAAAAAAGAAGAAGAAAGAAACTTAATCGTTCTTCCTCATGAACACTGAACAGCCATTGCTGCTCTCACCGTAAACAAAGTTCTTCATTTCTTAATTTTCTTTGTGCCTCTCTGAACCACCTCCTACTCCAATAAAAATGTAGATTCATTGAACTAGACTTGAGCAAACCAATAAAGGTACAAACCAACATAACAGCAACCTCTCTTCAAATAAAAAGAAGTAGCTATGCACCTTAATATCACTCCATTTAATGGTTACTACTATATATGAATCACAAGCAATAGGCAAGCAGTCTTGTTTTCCAACTTCAGTTCTTCTGCTTGGAGAGAGAGCTGCAAAATCAGAAACACTTCTTTTGCCTTGAGCGTGAGTTTCTGATGCTGGCCTTCCTTTTACAGTGGCTTTTATGATGGTGGACGCTTTTTATGTCTTTGGCTTACATCAATTTCAATAACATAGCTTTTAGCTTATTTGACTACCTTGTAAGTTTGTTTTAGTGAAATATAGATGTTTGGTAAATAAGCTTATCTCATTAACTTATAGCTTATTGACTTTTTTCTCGCTTTTACGTTAATTCCTGTTTTGTCATGCCTATCATAAATATACATTTTATGTCGTTTTATATTTATAAGCTAGTTCAATAACTAATTTTACCAAACATTATAATTTTACCGTGGGTGTGTTTGAATCCTTTTATATATATTTCTTAAATGTGAATTTGTGTGGTTGATTTATTTAGTAAGGTTAATTAATTGTGAATTGAAATGGAATGGAAATAATTTTTTTATTTTATTATCAACCACATTCCCACTTATTTTAAACCAACTTATCTACTTCTATCCTAAAATCTCCCTAAGTGACCAATACTCTTCAAGGATATCTAACCTCCATTGGTCAACTCTTTTCCTTCCCTTTCACTCTTATATTCGGCAGAACAAGCTAGTGGAACACATTTGCTTTCCCCTTCTTTTTTTCTTTTTTTCTTCTTAAGGCCAACAAGAAAAAAGAAAGATCATACACCTTCCTCTTTCTTCTTCAATATTTCGACCAGAACCCACAAGTAGGGGACCTTGGATTCCTTTCATTCTTCCTCATCAAGAACAACTCCTCTCCTTCCCATTCTCCTCACAAAATTCAGCCATACCCACACACCATTTCCATCCTCTTTCCCTTCTTCATTCTTCCAAAAACTCTCATAAACCTATACCAAATTTCCTTCTAACCTTCTACCTCACAATTTCAACTCATCAAATACCTAAATCAAGCAAAATAGACAACATGCAAGACCTCTAGAATTTCGAAAATAGGAGCACAAATCAGATTAGGGAAGAAACACAAGGAGATCAACACTCACCACTTTCAATCTACCACCTGGTTAGGTGAGTTTTGTTGTTTGTAACATTGGGTAACCATAAATCCCAATTTCTTGTTAAATTGTTCTAATTGTTTCTGTGGAAAACCTATTTTGATCTGATATATGGTTGACAACTGGGTTTTTGAATTGCATGTTGATTAGAGGTAGTTTTTGATAAAAATTGACAAGGGGCTCTAAAATCCTTCAAACCCGTAATGCACCCTTGTTAGTGTTTTATCCATAACTTCCTCCATAGGGCTTGTTTCGAAGTGATCTTTGTACCATCAGAAAATAGATTTGATTTCCTTAGAAATAGGCTTTGGAACGATTCAATTTCATTGAGTATCAAGGGATAAAAATAACATGCAATCTGCTGTTTGTCCCGGAGACTCTGTGCTGACACTGTCTTAGTAATTAAATTGTAGTAAACTGTAAAAATATTGGATTGACTTGATTCCTGCTTTAATAGAAAACACATAGAATTGTTAACGATATAGGCTTTGGAACGATTCAATTTAATTAAATATTGAATGATAAAAAAATGATATTTAAGTTGCTGCTTGTACTGAGAATTCTGAACTGGAACTGTCTTATTATTTAAATTGTATTAAATTGTCAAAATATCGGTTTGAGTTGATTCATGTGCTAATAGAAAGTAGACAGAATTTGTAACAACCCAGGATTTGGATTTTTTAATTCGAGATGGTATTGGTGTAGGAATCTCCATTTAAATTTACTGAAAATTCAGCTACTAGTTTTCAAATTTGATAACACTTGAATTTTTGCATGATCCTTCTTGGTTTTGGACACTTGAGATTGGTTATAATGTATTGTCGACATGCTTAGTTTTGACTAGTGTTATATGAACTCCTAACTGTTTGAGATTAGAAGTTTAGACTATGGAATAAATGGTGGGAATGGTAACTTTAGTCATTATCCTCCAAATTGTGATAAATTAAGTTTTATTGATTTGATGGCTTAGGTTTTTGCTGTAATTTCACTCTTGATGTCCTAACTGTGTTTGGATTATTTCTCATAACCATAATAAAGTGAAGTATAGCAGGGCATTAAAAATCTAAAATGGTCTATATTTTGGTGAGACAATTGTTTCAGAACCAAATTAGCCATTAAGGCCACATAAGTAATTGTGGGTGAGTTATGTTTTTGTAAGTCCTTAAATTTCTTGAAGGCTAGGATATGGTACTAGCAATTAAGGGACGTCTGATTGTTGTCATAGAGATCTGACTGCCATATCAATAATCTATTAAACTAGAATACTACAAGTCCCTCACACTTGAAGTTATCTAGTAAATGTTTTAAGTTAAAGTGCCCATGCTCATACTCATTTTGGGTTATTGTATTTGAATTAAATTGTTTATATTATGTATATCCTTTCTTGAAGCAAAGCTCACTGAGAATTATTTTTCTCACTAGGCTCTCTATTGTTTCAGATAAGCAGGTTTAGGTCCTTCGAATGATTAAGGAGATAATGAAAGAATTTCTTTAACTCAATATGTTTCATGGGAGCCTTAATATGTAACTATCGGCTTCATAAAATGATTAAATGAAGTCCGAGAGTAGTTGCTTGTGTAATGATTTTCTTTGAATATTTTTTTTTTTAGTTTGTAAGGTTATGTGTGACTATTATGTTAAGGCTATCTATATGACTATCATTGTAATGTGGATGTCTTGTGTTTTCTTTTGAGACACTCAGTTAAGACATTACATTTTTGGTATCAGAGCAGTTCGATCTAATTGAATTGTGGATAGTTTTACATAGTATCGTTGTGCTTGAATTTCTCATTTATTTTTCTAAATGCCAACTTACTAAGTATTAAGCCTGATCAACTTGATATTGGTATGTGGTATGCAGAGTCATGAGTGAGGAAACTACAGGCCGCGGAGGAAGAGGAAGAGGAAGAGGCAGAGGCAGAGGAAGAGGTGCTCCTGAGTGGTTGGATGAGCTTATGCAGGTCGTACGGGATCAGACTATGGCTACTAATAATCTCCTCCATCACCAAACTCAGGCTGGAGGATTAGCACCACCTCAGGATGAGGCCAACCGTATTTTCTTCCAATTTCTCAAGCTTAACCCACATGCTTTCTCCGAAATTAAACATGCTCTGGATGCTTATCATTGGATAGAAGCAATGGAGCAGATTTTTGAGATTGTACAGTGTACCGAGGAACAAAGGTTTCTTTTGCCACTCATATGCTAAAGAAGGAAGCTGCAAATTGGTGGAAGGGCATGAAGGCACACATGACCGTTGTGGGGACACCCTTGGATTGGGAGCATTTCCAAGGGGTTTTTCTTAACAAATATATTCCCTTCAACCTCAGGAAATAGAAAGAAAGAGAATTCATGGAACTAAAGCAAGGGAACATGTCGGTAGCTCAATACGTAGCAAAATTTGAAGACTTGGCAAGACATGCTTCGCAGGCAAGTTACGCTCCAAATGAAGAATGGAAGATAGATCAATTTCGTTGGGGTTTGAGAGCTGATATCAAGAATTGTTTGGCTCAAACCAGATTTACTGAATACCCTACCATTGTCCAACAAGCTTATGTGGCGGAAGAAAGTTTGCAAGAATTAGAAGTGGAGAATCAGAGGAAATGGCTTAAGAATAAGAATGAAGGTAAACACCATCAACAACTCAAGGTAAGAGGGAGTTTGGATAAAGGCAAGCAGGTGCAGACATCTAACTCTCCCAGATCTGTCGGATGCCCAAAATGTGGGAAGAAACATGGTGGGGAGTGCTTGGCTGGTCAGAATTTTTGCTATTCTTGCAAGCAGCCGGGACACTCTTCCCCGTCTTGTCCTCTCTTGAAGAAGAAGGGAGTTGCCATTCCTGGTAACCAATCCTCTGGAAGAGTTTTCACTCTCAGTGGTAAGAAAGCTAAGGGAAAAGATGGTCTGATAAAAGGTACCGGCCTCCTTAACCAAGAATATGTTGTTATTCTTTTTGATTCTGGGGCAACCCATTCTTTTGTCTCTTGTGAATGTGCTATACATCTACAACTGTCTTTATCCTCTCTGCCATACCCTTTATCTGTGTCTACCCCTGCATAGGGCAGCATTGAAACTTCTCTTGTTTGTGAAAATTGTATACTGGAAATATCCAATAGGGTGTTTCTAGTTAACTTGTTTTGCTTGCCCCTAAAATATCTAGATGTCATTTTAGGTATGGATTGGCTATCAGCCAATCAAGTTGTACTAAATTGTCCAGAAAAATCTATAATTGTCCTAACTCCGGGAGAAAATCCCAAAGAGATATGTCCTTCCTTGTTTGCTAGTGTGTCACAAATTAACCAATGCCTAAATAGTGGGGAACCCATGTTCTTGTGTATACTTTCTTCAAGTTCTAATGAAAATGTGGATGTCGCAACTATCCCTGTAGTGAGTGAATTCATAGATGTCTTTCCAGAAGACATACTCTCCCTAACTCCTGAAAGGGAGATTGAATTCTCCATAGATTTGGTTCCTGATGCGGGACCAATATCTATTGCACCCTATAGAATGTCCCCTTTGGATTTGAAAGAACTTAAGGATCAATTAGAGGATTTAATAGCAAAGCAATTCATTCGACCTAGTGCCTCTCCTTGGGGTGCTTTGTTCATTGGTTAAGAAAAAAGATGGGAGTATGAGGCTCTGTGTGGATTACAGACAGCTTAATAAGATAACCATTAAAAATAAGTATCCACTACCCCGAATAGATGACCTGTTCGATCAGCTTAGAGGAGCCTCGGTATTCTCAAAAATTGATCTGAGGTCGGGATATCACCAAATAAGGATTAAGTCTGAAGATATACCCAAGACAGCGTTTAGAACCCGATATGGGCATTACGAGTATCTAGTTATGCCTTTTGGCTTAACGAATGCTCCAGCGGTCTTCATGAACTATATGAACCGCATCTTTCGACCATTCTTGGATGAGTTTGTCGTGGTTTTCATTGATGATATCCTTATCTATTCCAAGAGCTTTCAAGAGCATGAAGAACACCTTAGGATTGTCTTTCAAATACTCTGAGAAAAGAGGTTGTTTGCTAAGCCAGAAAAGTGTGAATTTTGGCTGACTGAAGTGAAGTTTTTAGGACATGTAATTTCACAAGAAGGGGTGGCAGTAGACCCCAGTAAGGTTGATGCTGTCCTTAATTGGGAAAGACCTAAGAACATTACCGAGGTTAGGAGTTTTCTAGGTTTGGCAGGATATTACCGAAGGTTTATAAGGGGATTTTCACAGTTAGCCCTACCCTTAACCCGCTTAACCCGCAAGGGTAATCCTTTCGAGTGGGATAAAAAGTGTGAAAAGAGTTTCCTTGAACTCAAAGCCCGTTTGACCTCGGCTCCTGTGTTGACCATTCCATACCCAACCTTAGGATTCGAAGTTTATAGTGATGCATCCTTAAAAGGCTTAGGATGTGTTTTGATGCAGAATAGGCAGGTAGTGGCTTATGCCTCTCGTCAGTTGAGACCTCATGAAGAAAACTATCCTACCCATGACCTGGAGTTAGCAGCCATAGTTTTTGCTATAAAGATATGGAGACATTATCTTTATGGAGCAGAATTCGAATTATTTAGCGATCATAAGAGCTTGAAGTATCTTTTTGATCAAAGGGAGCTTAACATGAGACAGAGGAGGTGGATGGAGTTCCTCAAGGATTATGTGTTTGAGTTGAAGTACCACCCAGGAAAGGCAAATGTAGTAGCAGATGCTTTAAGCCGGAAGTCTCTTCACGTCTCATCCATGATGTTACATGATTTGAAACTATTGGAAGATATCCGTAACTTAAACCTAAATGTTAGTGTGGGTCCCAATAGCATTTATTTGAGCCACCTTAAGATCAATTGTGATTTTAGAACTCAAATTAGACATGCTCAACTTCGGGACGAGGACCTACAAGCTAGGAAAGATCAACTTGGCTTTTCCCAAGCCAGGGATGGAACCCTCATCTTTCATGAGAGAATATGCATTCCAAATGATGAAGAGATTAAAAGACAAGTGTTAGAGGAAGCCCATAAGAGTAGTTTTTCAATACATCGTGGTTCCACTAAGATGTATCAAGACCTTAGAAAGATGTACTGGTGGCCAGGAATGAGGAATGATGTTGCCAAATTTGTCTCTCACTGTTTAGTGTGTCAAAAGGTCAAGATCGAGCATCAACGACCCTCAGGCATGCTCCAACCTTTAGAAATACCTGAGTGGAAATGGGAAAACATATCCATGGACTTCGTTGTAGGTTTACCTCGCACTCAGGCGGGGCATGATTCTATTTGGGTAATAGTGGACAGATGACTAAGTCCGCCCATTTCTTACCTGTTAAGACCTCTTACAATACGGCTAAACTAGCAAAGGTGTTCATAAGCGAAATAGTGAGGTTGCATGGGGTGCCAGTTAGCATTGTGTCGGATAGGGATCCTAAGTTCACTTCTAGGTTCTGGAAGGCTTTTCACCAAGCCTTGGGTACTCGATTGAACTTTAGTACTGCCTACCATCCCCAGTTAGATGGTCAGACAGAGAGAACCATCCAAACCTTAGAGGATATGCTCAGGGCCTATGTTCTTGAGGATGGAGGAAATTGGGATCATCACCTACCCTTAGTAGAATTTGCCTACAATAATAGTCATCACTTCAGCATAGGTATGGCACCGTATGAGGCACTCTATGGCCGTAAGTTTAGAACTCCACTTTGTTGGGCTGAAGTGGGTGACAAGGGGATATTAGGACCTGAGTTAATCCAGGAGACAACGGAGAAAATCCGAACTATTAGGGATAGATTAAAAGTTGCGCAGAGTAGGCAAAAGAGTTATGCTGATAAAAGAAGGAGACCCTTAGAATTTGAAGAGGGTGACCATGTGTTCCTAAGAGTAACCCCCACAATAAGCATTGGAAGAGCCCTTCGGGCCAAGAAACTCTGTCCTCGTTTCATAGGACCTTTCCAGATTATCCACCGAGTCGGTCCAGTAGCGTACCAACTTGCTTTACCTCCTTCCTTGTCAGGCATACACAATGTCTTTCATGTATCTCAACTCAAAAAGTATATTCCTAATCCTTGTCAACCCCTCAATAATGATCTTGTCCAGTTAAGACCAGATTTAACTTTTCAACCTATGCCAGTACAAGTGATTGACCGTAGCTTGAAAACCCTGAGAAACAAAACAATTCCTCTGGTGAAAGTTATTTGGGAAGGGTCAACTCCTGAGGAGGCAACTTGGGAGCTTGAGGATGACTTATGCCAGGAGTATCCTTACATGTTTGAGTAGGTAAGTCGTTAAAATTTTGAGGACAAAATTTCTTTAAGGAGGATAGGAATGTAATATCCTTTCCCAAGGGTATTTTAGTCTTTTCATTATAATTCTACCATGGGTGTGTTTGAATCCTTCTATATTTCTTAAATGTGAAATTGTGTGGTTGATTTATTTAGTAAGGTTAATTAATTGTGAATTGAAATGGAATGGAAATATTTTTTTTATTTTATTATCAACCACATTCCCACTTATTTTAAACCAACTTATCTACTTCTATCCTAAAATCTCCCTAAGTGACCAATACTCTTCAAGGATATCTAACCTCCATTGGTCAACTCTTTTCCTTCCCTTTCACTCTTATATTCGGCAGAACAAGCTGGTGGAACACATTTGCTTTCCCCTTCTTTTTTTCTTTTTTTTCTATTAAGGCCAACAAGGAAAAAGAAAGATCATACACCTTCCTCTTTCTTCTTCAATATTTCGACCAGAACCCACAAGTAGGGGACCTTGGATTCCTTTCATTCTCCCTCATCAAGAACAACTCCTCTCCTTCCTATTCTCGTCACAAAATTCAGCCATACCCACACACCATTTCCATCGTCTTTCCCTTCTTCATTCTTCCAAAAACTCTCATAAACCTATACCAAATTTCCTTCTAACCTTCTACCTCACAATTTCAACTCATCAAATACCTAAATCAAGCAAAATAGACAACATGCAAGACCTCTAGAATTTCGAAAATAGGAGCACAAATCAGATTAGGGAAGAAACACAAGGAGATCAACACTCACCACTTTCAATCTACCACTTGGTTAGGTGAGTTTTGTTGTTTGTAACATTGGGTAACCATAAATCCCAATTTCTTGTTAAATTGTTCTAATTGTTTCTGTGGAAAGCCTATTTTGATCTGATATATGCTTGTTGACAACTGGGTTTTTGAATTGCATGTTGATTAGAGGTAGTTTTTGATAAAAATTGACAAGGGGCTCTAAAATCATTCAAACCCGTAATGCACCCTTGTTAGTGTTTTATCCATAACTTCCTCCATAGGGCTTGTTTCGAAGTGATCTTTGTACCATCAGAAAAAAGATTTGATTTCCTTCGAAATAGGCTTTGGAACGATTCAATTTCATTGAGTATCAAGGGAGAAAAATAACATGAAATATGTTGTTTGTCCTGGAGACTCTGTGCTGACAATGTCTTAGTAATTAAATTGTAGTAAACTGTAAAAATATTGGATTGACTTGATTCATACTTTAATAGAAAACACATAGAATTGTTAACGATATATGCTTTGGAAAGATTCAATTTAATTAAGTATTGAATGATAAAAATGATATTTAAGTTGCTTCTTTTACTGAGAATTCTGAACTGGAACTGTCTTATTATTTAAATTGTATTAAATTGTCAAAATATCTTTTTGAGTTGATTCATGTGCTAATAGAAAGTAGACAGAATTTGTAACAACCCAGGCTTTGGATTTTTTAAATTCGAGATGGTATTGGTGTAGGAATCTTCATTTCAATCTACTGAAAATTCAGCTACTAGTTTTCAAATTTGATAGCACTTGAATTTTTGCATGATCCTTCTTGGTTTTGGACACTTGAGATTGGTTATAATGTATTGTCGACATGCTTAGTTTTGACTAGTGTTATATGAACTCCTAACTGTTTGAGATTAGAAGTTTAGACTATGGAATAAATGGTGGGAATGGTAACTTTAGTCATTATCCTCCAAATTGTGATAAATTAAGTTTTATTGAATTGATGGCTTAGGTTTTTGCTGTAATTTCACTCTTGGTGTCCTAACTGTGTTTGGATTATTTCTCTTAACCATAATAAAGTGAAGTATAGAAGGGCATTAAAAATCTAAAATGATCTATATTTTGGTGAGACAATTGTTTCAGAACCAAATTAGCCATTAAGGCCACATAAGTAATTGTGGGTGAGTTATGTTTTTGTAAGTCCTTCAATTTCTTGAAGGCTAGGATATGGTACTAGCAATTAAGGGACGCCTGATTGTTGTCATAGAGCTCTGACTGCGATATCAAGAATCTATTAAACTAGAATACTACAAGTCCCTCACACTTGAAGTTATCTAGTAAATGTTTTAAGTTAAAGTGCCCATGCTCATACTCATTTTGGGTTGTTGTATTTGAATTAAATTGTTTATATTATGTATATCCTTGCTTGAAGCAAAGCTCAGTGAGAATTATTTTTCTCACTAGGCTCTCTATTGTTTCAGATAAGCAGATTTAGGTCCTTCGAATGATTAATGAGATAAAGAAGGAATTTCTTTAACTCAATATGTTTCATGGGAGCCTTAATATGTAACTGTCGGCTTCATAAACTGATTAAACGAAGTTCGAGAGTAGTTGCTTGTGTAATGATTTTATTTTGTTTTTTTTTAGTTTGTAAGGTTATGTGTGACTATTATGTTAAGACTATCTATATGACTATCATTGTAATGTGGATGTCTTGTGTTTTCTTTTGAGACACTCAGTTAAGGCATTACCAAATTCGATTGGGTTGGCCAGTAAATCCAATTAGCAAGCAACCCGATTTCACAACCTACCCAGGCCTCGGTCCATCAGCTGAAACGCCTCCTCTCTGCTGATCAAGTGATTGGCCTATACCATCTTCAACTTAACAACCTTCCCCAGCCCACATCTTCCCTACTCGAAACCCCCCTCACACCAACCCTACCACATGACTTGTAAACCCTTCTCACCACCTACACCTCCCTGTTCGACCAGTCCCTCACCTTACCACCGCCCCGTACCACTGACCACCAAATCTCCCTAATCCTGAATTCCTACCCCGTAAAAGTAAAACCTTACCGTTATCCCCACTTCCAAAAACAAGAAATTGAAAACCAGGTTACCAAGATGTTAAACACTAGAGAGATTCGGCCTAGCACCAGTGCTTTCTCCTCCCCTATTTTGCTTGTCAAGAAAAATGACGGATCCTGGAGATTTTGCATAGATTACCGGGCATTGAACGCGAGTACGGTGAAGGACAACTATCCAATCCCAGCAATCGATGAGCTATTGGATGAACTGGGCAGCGCCGTGTGGTTCTCTGTTGAGTCATCGGCAAGTGTACCGGGTCGTCGCAAGTAATAAAATAAACACGGTAAGAATTTACCGAGGTCAAACTCAGGGATTGGGCTACCAATTCAACTAATCCGCAGGAAATCCGATGCGTTTGGTCAAGAGAGGAAAGTGGTTGAGAGAGAGATTAATATCACAATTCAATTAACAAATCAAATAAAGCTAAGGTATTAAAGTCTGAAATTAAAATATCTAGGGTCTCAAATCCACCTACCCAATCATGCATAGTACCCAAGTGATGATGTATCCCTCCCTAAGTTCAATTACAATGTCAACCGGGACCCCCAAATTCTCCTATATCCACTGTCGTGCTCAATAGGACGTATTCGAAGATTGGATTAATTACCTACTAGGTCTCATAATCCTAATCATCAAACTCTATTAATTCTTGTTCCCTATAAGGTTGCACCGATCTCCTACTCACTCTCGTGCAATATTCGATCGATGATCCCAATTCAAGTTCTAAACGCGAATCGCTGACTAAGCCTCATCAACGTTAACAAGTCAATCACGCATGCATATGATCAACACAATCAAATCAGAATTGGAAAACATTAATTGAGAAAAGGGGAGAAAAACATACACCACATGAACATTATACCGCCATGGGTGGCTTCATTGATTCCCTAGACGAGGGGATTAGTTCCTCATGCCCGTGACGACAAACGAACAATCGGCAATAATCTCCATAATAAAAAAAGAAAAGAAAAGAGAAGGGAGACGCAGCTCCAGAAACAAGGATTCGTCCTAAAACTGATCTAAAACAAGTGGAGTATCAAAAGTCCTCCAATCTGATCTGAAACAGCCTATAAATAGGGATTCTGGTTCTCGGCCGCTCGCGGGGCGAACCATATTTCGCGAGGCGAACATTAGTTTTGGCGCGCTTTCAATTTGGATTCTTGCGAGGCGATAGTGTGTTCGTGGGGCGAGTCTTCAAACTTCAATCTCTCACAGCCGTGACCTTCATCACGGCTAGGACGTGATGGTCTCTGACTTCCAGGGTCTTCAAACTCTCGCGGGGCGAGATGCTTCTCGCGGGGCAAGACTTCAAACCTTAATCTGTCACAGCCGTGACCTTCATCACGGCTTAGCCGTGATGGTCTCTGTCTTGCAGGTCTTCATGATTCACGAGGCGAGAATCTTATCGCGGGGCGAGACAGAATTGATGACGTTGCTGCTTAGCTGATCTTCAGGCTCGCGAGGCGACCATCCACTCGCGGGGCGAGCATATCCAGAATGGCAATTTCCACTATTTCTTGACTTTCCTTGACTCCCGAAGCTTCACTTCTAACCTGAAACAATAAAAAGACACAAAAAGCGTAATTCTATTCAAAATAGACTAAAAACTACTAAAAATGCCTAGAATGAGTAAAAGTCTACTTAGGAACAAAACAAGGCCAAATTTGGGCGAAAACGAGATTGAACTCAAATAATTTGCACAAAAACCACAGTCCATCTAGTTATAAAACTAGATAAGCCAAAGGCTTATCATTCTCGAAACTCGACCTCCTCAGTGGCTATCATCAGATTCGAATGCGGCTAATTGACATTCATAAAACCACTTTTCGGACTCATGATGGTCACTACGAGTTTCGGGTACTTCCATTCGGTCTGTTTAACGTTCCGGTCACGTTTCAAGCAACGATGAATGATCTGCTTCGACCCCATCTTCTCAAGTTCGTAATTGTATTTTTGGATGATATCCTCATCTACAGCTCGTCTTGGTCGGACCACCCAGCACACATTGAGCAGGTGTTTCAACTGTTATTGGAGAGGCAATTTTATTTGAAACAGACAAAGTGTTGTTTTGCACTGCATCAAGTCGAATATCTGGGACACATTGTATGTGTTGGAACTGTTGCTCCTGATCCTTCAAAAACCGACAAAGTGTTGTTTTGAACTGCATCAAGTCGAATATCTGGGACACATTGTATGCACCGAAACTGTCGATCCTGATCCTTCGAAAATTCAGTCTATGCTTGACTGACCTGTTACCGCTTCCGTGAAAGCTTTGAAGGGGTTCCTGGGGTTGACAGGTTTCCATCGAAAATTCATTAGGGGGTATGCTCAGACTGCAGCTCCACTTATGGCTCTGCTCAAAAGGAATTCGTTTCAGTGGGGTCCCGAGGCTGACAAGGCATTTCAAACTCTTAAGGTTGCAATGACATATGCCACGATGTTGGCCTTGCCTGATTTCACTCAGCCTTTTATTCTGCAGACTGATGTTTCTGGGATTGGCATGGGTGCAGGTCTGTCCCAAGGAAAAAATCCTATTGCGTTCTTCAGTAAATTGTTCCCTCCAAAGATGCTAACGTGCTCAACTTACATTAAGGAACTTCATGCCATCACCACGACAGTAAAAAAATGGAGGTAATACATGTTGGGGTATTTTTTTCACCATTCAAACGGATCACAAACCACTCAAATAATTGATGACTCATACCATACAAACCCCAAAGTAACAGATATACCTCTCCAAACTACTTGGCTTTAACTATGATATTCAGTATAAACCAGGGGTGTTGAATGTGGTAGCCGATGCGCTTTCTCAGGTGGGTGAAGACAATGTTCCCCAATGCTTAATCATTTCGATTCCACAACCCCTACTCTTGGACCACTTGCGGGGTACACCGCCTTTGTCCCCAGGCTTCACTGAACTGAAGAATCAATTACTTAAGGACCCAGCTGCTTTCCCAGATTTCAGCCTCCAACAGAATTTGATTTTGTTTAAAGGTAAAATCTGGCTTCCCAAGCATTGTCTTTTCATTGATATGTTGCTCCGCTAGTTTCATGAAACCCCTGTAGGCGGGCATATGGGGGTCAATAAAACGCTTGATAGAGTCCGGAAAATTTTTATTGGGAGTCTATGCCCCGTGATGTTACTGACTTTATCAAGAAGTGCATTGTATGTCAACAGACCAAGTATAGCACTAGGAAGCCCGGGGGTCTTTTATAACCCATTCCTCCACTTACTAGGATTTGGGAAGACTTATCTATGGATTTTGTATGTGGGCTTCCCATTTCCAATGGCAACACGGTTATTTTTGTAGTAGTGGATCGTTTCTCTAAAGGCGTCCATCTTGGAGCACTGCCTGCCTCTTACACAGCCTACAAGGTTGCTCAAATGTTCATTACTTTGGTGGCTTAGTTGCATGGTCTACCTCGCAGTATTATTTTTTGATCGTGACCCCATTTTCATGAGCAAGTTTTGGCAATCTCTTTTTAAGGCCTGCGGGACTAAGCTTCGCATGTCCACTGCTTACCATCTTGAGAGCGACGGTCAAATAGAGGTTGTCAACAGGGCTCTGCAACAGTACCTTCGTGCTTTTGCTCATGACAAACCCTTTTCCTGGACATTCATCTTGCCTTAGGCTGAGTGGTGCTACAATACATTGATGCACTCAAGCACTGGTTTCACTCCATTTGAGGTTACCTTTGGTCATGAGCCGCCTGCCATACCTATGTATCTCCCTGGACAATCCTCTAATGAGGTCATGGATCATTGGTTGAAATCCAGAGACCAAGTTATGGTAGACCTCAAGAGGAACTTTACTAAGGCTCATGAGCGGATGAAATCTATGGCAGATAAAAGGCGGCGTGATGTTGAATATGATGTGGGTACTTGCGTGTATGTGCGCCTTAGGGCTTATAGGCAAGTTTCATTTGCTGGTCGTCATCCCCAGAAGCTTGCCAAACGATTTTTTGGTCCATTCAAGGTGGTGGAGCGCATCGGTAAGGTACCATACCGTTTAGCTCTCCCTCCTGAAGCAAAAATTCATCCAGTTTTTCACTGCTCTAAGCTGAAACTTCATGTGGGACCTATACCGAATTTGACACCCAACTTTCCTAAGCATGTATTTGAGGATCATCCAGTGGTTAGGCCACTTGCTATTTTGGTAGAAAAAGTTGGACAACAACTCTGCAACACCAGTTCCTATGGTTCTGGTCCAGTGGGAAGGGTTACCACACCTGAAGATGCTTCTTGGGTGCCAAGGGCCGAAGTGGAACAAGGCTTAGACCTTGAGGACAAGGTCATTCTGGAGGAGGGAAGTGATGATATGCTTGCAGCAGCCCAATCCAATGAAGCCAGCCCAATTAGGTCCTAACAAGTCGAATTGGGCTCTATTAGGATCAAACCAGTCCATTTGGGCTCCATTAGGATCAAAGAACTACAAATTGGCCCAGTTAGGTCGTATATGACCTAAAAAGTCGATTTGGGCTCTATTAGGATCAAACAAGTCCATTTAGGTTTCATTAGGACCATAGAAGTTCAATTGGGTCGATCGGGGCAATTGGCCCAATTAGGTCCTAACAAGTCGAATTGGGCTCTATTAGGATCAAACCAGTCCATTTGGGCTCCATTAGGATCAAAGAACTACAAATTGGCCCAGTTAGGTCGTATATGACCTAAAAAGTCGATTTGGGCTCTATTAGGATCAAACAAGTCCATTTAGGTTTCATTAGGACCATAGAAGTTCAATTGGGTCGATCGGGGCAATTGGCCCAATTAGGTCCTAAAAAGTCAAATTGGGCTCTATTAGGATCAAACCAGTCTATTTGGGCTCTATTAGGATCAAAGAAGTACAAATTGACCCAGTTAGGTCGTATATGACCTAAAAAGTCGATTTGGGCTCTATTAGGATCAAACAAGTCCATTTAGGCTTCATTAGGACCATAGAAGTTCAATTGGGCCGATCGGGGCAATTGGCCCAATTAGGTCCTAACAAGTCAAATTGGGCTCTATTAGGATCAAACCAGTTGGGCTCCATTAGGATCAAAGAAGTACAAATTGACCCAGTTAGGTCGTATATGACCTAAAAAGTCGATTTGGGCTCTATTAGGTTCAAACAAGTCCATTTAGGCTTCATTAGGACCATAGAAGTTCAACTGGGCCGATCGGGGCAATTGGCCCAATTAGGTCCTAACAAGTCAATTTGGGCTCTATTAGGATCAAACCAGTTCATTTAGGTTCTATTAGGATCAAACAATTGTACTTCTTGTTTACTTTACTTCATAAATCTTGTAAGAAATATAAATCTTATTTAATTCACTTCATAAATCTTGTTTACTTTTAAATTTATTAAGATCAAATATTTTAATCATATTTATAAGATAAATTATTTAATATTTTTTCAAGGATAATATAAGATAAATCAAGGAAATATAAAAAATAATACAATCCGTCCGAAATTTTTGGACGGATTTCGGACGGATCAAGGAAAATATACAAAATAACACAATCCGTCCGAAATTTTCGAACGGATTTCGGACGGATCAAGGAAAATATATGAATTAACGGAATCCGTCCGGAATCCGTCCGAAAATTTCGGACGGATTTCGGACGGATAATGGAAAATATATGAATTAACGGAATCCGTCCGAAAATTTCGGACGGATTTCGGACGGATCAAGGAAAATATATGAATTAACGGAATCCGTCCGAAATCCGTCCGAAAATTTCGGACGGATTTCGGACGGATAATGGAAAATATATGAATTAACGGAATCCGTCCGAAATCCGTCCGAAAATTTCGGACGGATTTCGGACGGATCAAGGAAAATATAAGAATTAACGGAATCCGTCCGAAATCCGTCCGAAAATTTCGGACGGATTTCGGACGGATAATGGACAATATATGAATTAACGGAATCCGTCCGAAATCCGTCCGAAAATTTCGGACGGATCAAGGAAAATATATGAATTAACGAAATCCGTCCGAAATCCGTCCGAAAATTTCGGACGGATTACGGACGGATAATGGAAAATATATGAATTAACGGAATCCGTCCGAAATCCGCCCGAAAATTTCGGACGGATTTCGGAATCCGTCCGAAATCCGTCCGAAAATTTCGGACGGATTTCGGACGGATAATGGAAAATATATGAATTAACAGAATCCGTCCGAAATCCGTCCGAAAATTTCGGACGGATTTCAGACGGATCAAGGAAAATATATGAATTAACGAAATCCGTCCGAAATCCGTCCGAAATCCGTCCGAAAATTTCGGACGGATTTCGGACGGAAAATGGAAAATATATGAATTAACGGAATCCGTCCGAAATCCGTCCGAAAATTTCGGACGGATTTCGGACGGATCAAGGAAAATATATGAATCCGTCCGAAATCCGTCCGAAATTTCGGACGGATTTGGGACGGATCAAGAATAATATAAGAATTAACGAATCCGTCCGAAATCCGTCCGAAATTTCGGACGGATTCCGGACGGATCATGGAAAATATAAGAATTAACGAAATCCGTCCGAAATCCGTCCGAAATTTTCGGGAAATTTCGGACGGAACCATTTCCGTCCGAAAATTCCGTCTGAAAAATCCATTTTTCTAGTAGTGACTCCACAAAGGCCCAAACGAGTGATCCATCCTCCCAAGTACCTGGAAAAGTACATTGGTAATTGAGCAGAGAAGCTGAGTAGGATTATAGTTAGTTATGCAATATATCACTGGAATGTTCCTTAGATCATTCCCTATATTTTCTGTATTGCTTTTGTATTTCATTCCCTTGATTCCCGGAGGTTGTTAGAACAACCTTTTATATTGTATTTGGCATTTCAGTATTATGATATCAAAGAAATCACTCAAAATATTCTCTCTCTGGTTGGTACCTCAAATTACCAGATTTCCCTACTCTATTCTATCATTCACCAAAATGTTTACGTATGCAATCAAAGTCAGATCAACGAACATTGAAACACTTCTTTGGCTCTGAACGCCATGAACTTGAAAGGACATGGGCAAATGGAGCATGATCATCAGCATAAACAAGCATGGATTCACCTGAAAAAAAAAAAGAGAGCATAAACATTCATGACAAGTACTAATGCTCGGACCAGAGTTATCCTTGTGTTATCTCCTACTAAATACTCGATCAGTTTCCTTTGCTCACAAATGGATATAGAAAATATTTAGGATATATTCAAATCTTTACTCTTATAATATATGATCGTAGCGTACAAGGTTTATGGTGTCAATGACTATTTTTATAGCAACAAAACAGTTTGCATTTCTGATTTAAATATTATATATTAAGAATTGTTTTTATAACTTGCCTTTCAATTCTTGACATACCGCTACCTTCTTGACAAGCTTAAAATGACCATTATCTAAATAATTTTAATTTCATATAGAAGTTTGCTCTTTCATTATAATGGTATCTGACTATATTAAAATAGCGTTTTATTTTATTGTAAGAAAATTCGCATATATAAGTTAGGGTGTCTAATGAGTCAGAGCGTGCTCAACTTCTTCGTTGCGTAGAAGTGCATGTGTCTTATCTGGGTATAGTTATAAATAATTGCAAGATCTTAATTAATTCGAAACCTTCAATTTTTTCTCCTGTAATCAAGTAAGGAGGGATGGGAATACAGTTGCGGGAATTAGGTTCTTTGTCTTTTTTTTTTTTTAACAAAACCATGATGAATGTATCAGATTGCTGTAAGTAATATAAAATAGTGAGTAATCGAGTATAAGGATTGGTTGTCAATTATCAATTCACAAATTAATTATTTATTTAAAATTCTATTCTAAAGAGAGTTCAAAAACATAAAACAAGCAATAAAACAATCAAATATTTTTTGAATTTTCTTTTAGACAATTTATTGAACAAAAAGATAGTAAAGAATGAAAATGCAATGGAAAAAAAACCAATGGTGTTAGATTTCTTGATTTTGTTGGAACTGGTTCTTCACTCAAACAAAGTTCCTCACTAATCACTCAAGAATTGAGAAAAGCAAAAATGAGAGAGAATAGAGAAGTGGAAGGCAATATGGTTTCTGAAAAAAAACTTCACACACACTTCTTTCTTTATTCACATTTAACATGTATTTATACACTTGTAAGTTAGTCCCACATGGACTAAACCAACTCAACAAACTAACTACTTTTACAACTAACACACTAACTGAAATTAACTAACTTCTCAACACACCTCCCTTAATTTCAGTTTGCACTAATTCATGATATGCAAAGGCATCACTATGAAGTCAAGCATCCCAACTATGTTGGCACCCAAGCTTCAACATTCATTTGCAGCATATCACAATACAACACTCAACTAATTACAACAAGTAAAATCTGAATTGTAGCTAATTCATTTACAAACACAGTTCCTGCCCTTTACACATTCAGTTCACCTTCCTTGATTCAGATTTGCTAGAGAACACATTCCTAGCTTGCTCCTTAGAATTTTAAACCTTTCAATCTTCAATGGCTTAGTGAATATGTCAGCAATCTGGTCTTCAGTCTTGCAATATTCCAGCTCCAAGTTTCCTTTACCAACCTGATCTCTTAGGAAATGGAAACGAGTTTCAATATGTTTGCTTCTTCCATGAGCAACTGGATTTTTTGCAAGATTGATTGCTGACTTGTTGTCTACCATCAACTTCATTGGTTTGGATCCCAGCAGGTTCAGCTCCTTTAACGTAACCTCAAGCCACAATGCTTGACAGAGGCTCCCGAGGATGCAGCCACATACTCGGCTTCACGGGAGGACAAGGCCACTATGTTCTCGCTTCTTTGAACACCAAGAAACAGAACTGTTGCAACACATGAAGACATAACCAGAAGTGCTCTTTCTATCCTCTTTGTCACCACACCAATCGGAATCAGTGTATCCCACAATTTCAGCATTTTTACACATCGGTTTATTTGGAAACAAGAAGCCAAAGTCAAGTGTTCCCTTGATGTACCTTAATATCCTTTTGGTCTGCAGATAGTGGGAGATTCTCGGGCTTCTCCATGAACCTCGCGATGAGGCCTACTCCATAAGCAAGGTCTGGTCTTGAGTTGCCTGAGATATCTCAAGGAACCAACCAATTGCCTATACTTTGTTTCATCTACCTGGTCCTCATTTTCACCTTTTGTTAACCTCAATCCAGTTTCAACCGGAGTTCTTTGTCAGGTTGCAATCCATCATGTGGAATTTTTCTAATATGTCCATTGCATATTTCCTCTGGTGCAGGAAAACTCCACTTGCTGTTGGAGTGAACTCCATTCCCAGGAAATAAGTCAGCTTGCCCAGGTCTGACATCTCAAACTCAGCCATCAATTTTGCCTTGAATTTCTGAATCTCATCATCATTGCTCCCAGTGATCAGTAAGTCATCTACATATAAACACACAATTACTAGATCACTGTTTTGTGAGACTCTTGTATACATACCATGCTCACTTGTGCATTTCAAGAAGTTCGATTAATGAGGAAAGAATCAATCCTCTTATTCCATGCCCTTGGTGCTTGTCTTAGTCCATACAGAGCCTTCCTTAGTCTCGTATACTTTTCCTTCCTTTCCACTCGATTTCAAAGCCAGGTGGCTGATCCACATATACCTCTTCCTCTAGAGGTCCATTCGTAAATGCTGACTTTACATCTAATCGATGCATTGACCAGTTTTGTGACTTGCAATTCTTTGTTACTAACTCGATTGTTTCTAGCCGAGCCCTTTGGTGCAAACACTTCCACGGTAATCTATTCCTGGTTTCGTAGGAATCCCTTGGCCACCAACCTAGCCTTGTGCTTTGCAACTGTGCCATCAGGTTTCATCTTGATTCTATACACCCATTTCATTGCTATGGATCTTTTCTCACGAGGCAACTCCACCAGTTCCCAAGTGTGATTCCTCTCGATTGAACTCAGCTCCTCTTTCATAGCTTCAACCCATTTTTGATCAGCAATTGCCTCCTCAAAGATTTACCGATTCTGTTTCAGCAAGGAGTGCTAAATGCACCAAATCTCCCTCTGTGTTGACAAGATTATGCAGCACAATCTCATAGTCATTTAACCTTAGAGGTGGCTGTCTAGTCCTCTCGAGATTTTCGGGGTTGAGTCACTTGTAATGGTTCGACCGAGTAATCTGCTCATCATGCAGATTCATCACTACTTTATTCTTTGGAATTGCCTTGCTCCCGGCCCCACCATCTGGTCTCATCAATGATCACATCCCTGCTCACCATGACTTTCTTATTCCTTGGATCATAGAGCTTGTAGGCTCCTGTTGGATGATATCCAAGGAAGATCATTTGCTCACTTCTATCATCCAGCTTCCTTCTCATTTGTTCGGCACATGCTTAAAGCATAGAGAACCGAATACTCTTAATTGTGACACATTAGGCTTTCTCCCTGTCCAAGCCTCTTCAGGTGTGATTTCTTCAAGACCCTTTGTAGGACATTTGTTAAGAATGAAGGTTGCTGTTGAGACTGCTTCTCCCCATAGATTCTTTGGTAGTTTTATGCCTTTCAACATGCTCCTTGCCATATTCAATATGGTCCTATTCCTCCTCTCAGCAATTCCATTGTGTTGAGGAGTATAGGGAGCTACCACTTCATGCACTATGCCGACTTCTTCACAGAATCTTTGGAACTCATTAGAGACATATTCTCCACCACCATCATCCTTATCACCTTTAGTTTTTCTCCACTTTGTTTTTCCACCATTACTACAAACTTTTTGAATATAGGCAGCACTTCATTCTTTCTTTTGATAAGATAAATCCACAACATTCTAGTGTACTCATCAATGAATGACACAAAGTAAATGTTACCTCCAAGGGAGTGCACCTCAAATGGTCCACACACATCTGAATAGATCACATCCAGTTTGTTTTACGATCCGTGAGGAGCTTTATGCTTGAACACCTTTCTTGGCTGCTTGCTTGAAACAACGGTCATCACATACATGTTTTGGCTGATTCACTTGTGGAAGGCCTTGAACCATGCCCTTTTCTCGCAACAAATCCAAACTTCGAAGTTTAAGTGCCCGAACCTGTAATGCCACACCGATCTGCATTATTTACCTCTGCACCAAAGCACTTCTTTTCACATACTTGGATTCCAATCTTGAAAGTCCTATTCTTTGACAAAGGAGCTTTCAAGATTAGTCTCTTCGAGTATCAAACACTTTCATTTGGTTCTGCTGCAGAGGCTCATGGAATAGCCTTTTTCAACCAATTGTCCCAGGCTCAACAGGTTATTCTTCATCTCGAGGCACATAAAGAACATCTGTTATCCAAGCCTGCACACCATCTTTTCTTTGTATCAAAGCACTTTTCCTGCTCCTTCTTTGTGATCACCGAGTTATCGGCAAACCTCACCCTGCTCCTTACACTTTCATCCAGGTCAACAAACCACTCCCTTCTGCCAGACATATGGTTTGAACATCCAGTGTCCAAGTACCATTGATCATCTGAGTCATTCTCAATCTTGGTTGTCACCATGAGCAGCACATTATCATCAGAGTCTGAATTCCCATCTTGTGCCAGTTGTGTTTCTTCATCTTTCTCTACCTTCTTGTTTTCGCATTCATCATTGAAATGGCCATACTTACGGCAGTTGTAGCACTTGATGTTTTTCTTGTTGAACCTCTTCTTGCCACCCTTTTGGTTGCCTTTGGAATTCTTGTTTCTGTTTTCATTGTTGTTGTGATCAGAGGCATTACTGACACCATCATCTGAGCCCCTCCACTTCTGATTCTTCAATCTTTCTTTCCCCTTCTTGTTCTTGTTCCAAGAACCTCCCTTTTTGGCTTGTCCCTGTAGTGCTTGCAGTGCCTGTAGTGCATGCATGTGGACTTTGTCACTGCACCTCTCATTCAATCTCTGCTCATGAGCCTCAAGTGAATTCTGCAGTTCTTCCTATTTTCATTTTTTCAAGGTCCTTTGATTCTTCGATTGCCACCACAATGTGGTCAAACCGAGGAGTCAATGACCTCAACACTTTCTCAACCACCTGTTGATCAGAAATCGTCTCTTTGCAAGCCTTCATCGAGTTGATTAGGGCCTGCATTCTGTTGAAGAATTCCCCTTTGTTTCTTCTTTGAGTCATCAATGACATCTCATATTGCCTTCTAAGAGTTTGCAGCTTCACCTTTTTCACCTTGTCACCATCTCCATAGGCACCACAGAGAATATCCCAAGCCTCTTTGGAAGTCTTGGCCGAGGAGATCTTCTCAAAATTGGGGGGGTCAACACATTGGTGGATCAAGAAGAGAGCTTTGTTATCCCTTTTCTTGATCTCCTTGATGGCAGATTCATGTGCCTTCGATGCTCCCTCTTCTTGGATTCCGTTTTTCACCAAATCAAGCACTTCTTGGAATCCAAAAATGACTTCCATCTTTCTGCTCCAGTGATCAAAGTTCTTGCCATCAAGCATGGGCAAGTTGGCAGGGAACGAACCGTTTGATCCAGTCAT
Organism: Sophora flavescens; assembly: GCA_030762895.1. Classification (NCBI taxonomy): domain Eukaryota; kingdom Viridiplantae; phylum Streptophyta; class Magnoliopsida; order Fabales; family Fabaceae; genus Sophora; species Sophora flavescens. The sequence goes on from CM061063.1 coordinate 78,803,126, forward strand.
CCTTTTGTCACTCGAAGAAAATGGCTCCTTCTCTCTTTTCGCACAGATCCCTTCTCAGCCTTTTGCACAGATCCCTTTTCACTGTGCTCTAGATACCAACTGTTGGAACTGGTTCTTCACTCAAACAAAGTTCCTCACTAATCACTCAAGAATTGAGAAAAGCAAAAATGAGAGAGAATAGAGAAGTGGAAGGCAATATGGTTTCTGAAAAAAAACTTCACACACACTTCTTTCTTTATTCACATTTAACATGTATTTATACACTTGTAAGTTAGTCCCACATGGACTAAACCAACTCAACAAACTAACTACTTTTACAACTAACACACTAACTGAAATTAACTAACTTCTCAACAGATTTCAACCCAAAAAACACATCAATCAGAATTGATACAAGACCTTCTTTAAAGGGAATAAAGCTTCTTATCACTTGAATCAACATGTATTGGTAAAAGTTTTCTATATATAAAATTCTTCTCTGTTTCTTGATATATATCAAGGATATAAATCTAATTTTGTGTTTTTTTTTTTTTTTTATGTTTTGTTACACTACAAAATATATATGTTGTGTTAAGTATAATAAATGATTAAAGTAGCATACATCGTGTAAAAAGTTTTATCCTCACTAGATGTCAGTGTAAAAATCATTTACAACGAAGTATATAAAAATTAAACTCTATAATAAAAAAGTTGGTAAAAGATTGACTCATGTTTGCTTTTATTTGCTTTGTTAGGGATTTGGAACGTTAAATATTAATTATGAATGTGTTACACCCTCCATTCTTTTTTTATGGTAATTTTAGCTATTTGTTTTTGTTCTAAAACAATGGAACTTTTGTAAACCCAAGATATATTTGATATTTTTTCTTCCATAGATACCCTTATTACAGAATTAAATTGAAATACCTTGAAAATACACTAAACCTTTTCTACTTAAATTCCACCATAAATGCTGCATGTTCCAAAAAAAGTGGCACATATCAATGCACCTTGCATTTGACCAAATAAAATGTGCACCTTCCTAGCGGAGTGTAGAGTAAATGTGATTGGAATTTGTAAATAACTAATGATACTATAAATATGAGTATTTTGGTACAAATGTAAATAAATTAATGATTTCTTAATTTGTGTGTAGAAACCTTAAATTACCATAGAAAAAGAACGAAGGGAGTATTAAATTACATTTGGGGTTGTAAGGTATGCTTTAAAATAATATTTTTAAATTACATAAACATTTATATTTAGTCATGTTTATAATTCAAATTTATTAGAATTTAATGGATTTACCTAAACTCTCGAGTTCAACCCTTAAATCTAGTCAAATACAAATTATTTTTTTAATAGTTAAATCCGTTTCATAGTTTTCAATCTTTATCGATTTACTTAAAGCAACATGCATTTTGGAATATAAAAGAATAATAAATTATAAATTTAAATCTTTTTTTTGTTGATAAATATAAATTTAAATCTTAGGAACTTTGATTGTGACAAAATAGAAGAAGATAGATAATGAGACCAAGGAAGTCCAATATAAACCTGCCTAATTACCCATGTTCTTCTAGACAACTGTTAGAGTTGTTTCAAAATCAGCATTTTATTATCATTCCATTTTGCGAGGCACAACACAACATTTTTAACTTTTTAGCAGTTGTTTTATACCCAAGTCATTTGCCTTGCCTTGGTTTGAGCAACAATGATCAGTTGATTGCAATTGTAAATCTCAGAAATAGTAGAATCCAAAGTTGCCAACCAGCCATCTGTAAATTGATCACGTTCCACATCACGTGGCATCCCAAAAATGATAAAATCAATGTAAACCTAACCTGTGCTGATTTGGCTTTGGAATTTGTAAGCTGAATTAGTCAAAGATTTGTCACATGACACACCTCCATCCTGCAAATTTTCAAATTTGGTCGAAGTTACCAACCAATAAATAAAGGGTCTTATAAATCAGTGTACCAAGGACATTGATTAATGAATTCAAAAATAAAAAAATTGTATTGAAAAATGTAGTTTTTTAATTTTCAAAGTGTTGAATACAACACTTTACAAGACAAAGTTTCTATTTATAATTTTTTAACCAATATCATAAGGATACTGGTTAGCATTTGTCATAAATAAATTATACAATCAAAAAGATATTTATTTATAACATTGATATCACACTCATACTCAAGAGTTAGTATACATACATATATGTCCACAATTCATCATTACAAGAAGCATAAGGCAAGTAGAAGACATCCTTCAATCTAAGTCAACAAAGACCATGAAATCTTTCTGCAGCTTAATCATTGATGTTATCTTTGCCATAACATTGATGCTTTCAATTGGTGTTATTATGTCTCAAGCTAGGACTCATCCATCTTCTTCCTTAGTTTCAAAAATGTCTCCATCCACACAAGCTCTCTCACATTCACTTTCAGATAGAGAAGGGTCCAAATCAACTCATCACGAGCCTGTGGTAGCTGCTAGCCTTAGAAGGATTCCACCTAGCAGACCAAATCCTACACAGAACAAGTAATATTCCCCTTTCTTCATCAGGTGTTTGCTCATTGTTTTTCATTATATCAACAAGTTGACAATAAAGGATGTATATGTGTACCAGGTTAAAGCCTCGGATAAGGGGCTAATTAAGCTGAGGAACTGGCATGGAGCTCTGAAGATTCACACTATAATCTGCAGCATGAACTCTGTTGCTTTAGTTTTGTTAGTTGTTTTTTTTTATTTTATTGTCTTCTAGATTCAAAGTCTTAGATTTATTAGTGAGAGTGGTATACTTGAGTTTATAGATTTGCACTTTATTTTCTCTTATTTTGATGTTTTAGATTAAAGAGAATATAGAAGCTAATGAATGTAAAGGAGGAAAATAATAGCCATTAGAATATGAAGTCTGCTTTTGATACCACAAGATTGAAAACTGTTCTTTTAATTTTCCTTTATTTTCTTTTAAAAAAGAAATTGTATGCACACTCACATTTGTATTAGCTTCTTGTTATACTAAGCACAATATCTTGAATTTTTAAAGTAAATCTGGGTTATGCAGAAGTTATGGGATATCAAATTTGATCATGGTAGAGTCATAGAACTACAGTCTGCAATAAGTTACTTCTATGAACGATTATAATCTTCTTCTCACTCAGACATTGTTTTATCAGACGTAAATAGCAGTATTTAAAGCCAATGACTGCTACTCTGCACTTTGCTATCACTAATTGACAAGTTATGTTTAATCTCCTTAGCTTCTTAATTTCAATTTGCATATAAGAAGGGGAAAGTGCAAAATTATGTCAACTCCGTTGTTCTCATAAACTGGTTACTAAAAATGATTCTTGTACATAATTTTCTTCAAATCATTCCTTACACCTTTTTGTTTAGGAAAAAAATAATAAGAGAAAATGTTGAAACTTGAAACCTGTTTCTCTTGTTTTGTTGTCCATAAAAAAAGTAATATAGAAATGATGTAATAACAGTAAGGTGCCAAAGTGGCCAAACTTGAAACCCCATTAAAATTTGGAGGAGCCAATCACTTGGTTACGAAATATAGAAAGAAAGTTCATGAGCTATATGATGCATAATTCTAAGATCCTTAACTTCAATTTATTTTTAGTCAAATAGAATATCTCAATTTTGTTCGGATTATAAAAATTGATTACTTTTTAGAAAAGAAAAAAAATATGAAAAAACTACTTTAATAATAAAAGGTTCAGAGTTTATTAAAAAATAAGAAGAGTTTTTTATAAAAAAAATTAAAAATAGTGATAAAAAGTGAAAGACTCCAAAGCCTTCAGAGTTTATTAAAAAATAAGAAGAGTTTTTTATCAAAAAAAATTAAAAATAGTGATAAAAAGTGAAAGACTCCAAAGCCCATTATTTTTCTTAACCCAATATCCTAGTCTAAAACCCATTTGAATCTTAACCCATAGTCCAAAATAAAGTGTGTGTTCTGAAGTTTTAGATAGAAGTTAGAACCCAACAAAATTTTGAACTACTTAATCCCTTCTTCACTAATTGGAAAGCATCAAGTTCGATTATTCTTTTTTATCAAAAAACAAAAAAATTCGATTATTCTTACAAATAAAAGAGGGATAGGGAGCTATAAAAGGATATCAAGACCATGCTATCATCATTTCATAGATCTAATACCAATTAGGGTAAGATTGATAAGAAAACAATCCCTGCTTCATCCCTATAAACCTTGACCCAAAATGCAACAATCAGTAGCTAGAAAACATAGCAAATCAAGTGAGCATCCAACTCCACCAGTTGAAACCTTCCTACTACCAACTTCGCAAGTATGGATTTGCCACCATCGACCCAAGTTTTCAGGAATACCATTCTAAAAAAGAAAAAGTGATGCTAATGACAAAACTAGTTGAATAAAATGAAGAAAAAAATAATTTGCCAGACAATATATCACCTTTTCTCAGTATGAATAAATTATATGAGCGTATACCCACTAACATATCCTCTATTCAGAAGATAATTTTAATATATATATATATATATATATATATATATATATATATATATATATATATATATATATATATATATATACATATACATATTTAAATATTATAAAATTTAATAGTAAATATGTTGCCACAAGCTCACCATTAAATTCAATTCATATTTTAGTAATGTTATTCTTAAGAATATCCAATTTAACCAGGCTCAATCATCCAAAGAATTGGGAGTTAAGTATTTTGAATGAAAATAAAGGCTGGATTCAAGTTTTATGAATTGAAAAAAAAAAAAAAACAGTCGTCAAGAGAGTTTTGCCTCTTAAATGGGTTTTCCCGATTGAAACATAAAAAATTCAACCCAAGTACCCCCAAATCAATAATATCAACCAAAGTAATATAATTTGAGGTTAAAATTATATATAAAGTTTGATTCATGATTAGTTAATAGAGTCGAAATTTTACTTATTTTGTGATTTACTTGTACAAGTTTGCGAAAAATTAGCTTCCATTCTGTTGGAGTGTCAGTGTGAGTAAGAAGTCCCACATTTGATGGAAATTGATATGTTGAGCAACATATAAGTGAGGGGACCCATACACTCATTGTCTTAAGGTTTTGGGTGAAAGATGTGGTGTCCAAATCACTTGTATGTTTGGTCTTAGCCCAATGTGGAGATCTCCCCGATGTTTTAGCCCTCCTCATGACCCAATAGTGGTATCAGAGCCGATGGTTCGACCGACTAAGGTGACCGGCTCCTTGTATCGAAAGTCTTCCTGGCAATGTGGAGGTCAGGCGGCGTGTCCCGTTGATGTGTGTGAGCCAATGGCGGTACAAGTACAAGTACGGAAGCTTCAGGGGGAGCATACTAGATGAATGGATGGACTCGCACTTGAGGGGGAGATTGTTGGAGTGTCAAGTGTGAGTAAGAAGTCCCACATTGGATGGAAATGGATATGTTGAGCAACATATAAGTGAGGGGACCCATACACTTATTGCCTTAAGGTTTTGGGTGAAAGATGTGGTGTCTAAATCACTTGTATGTTTGGACTTAGCCCAATGTGGAGATCTCCCCGATGTTTTAGCTCCCCTCATGACCCAACACATTCAACCATTAATTTTCATGTTTTATAATCATAAAATTGTAAGGATTAGTGTCAACTCTGAAGTTTTAGAGGTTTCATGTATATTAAGGATTAAAGTAGTATGCATTGTAGTGTAAAACTTTTTACACTCGACATTATTAACATTTTAATTGTGTGCTTTTATTTTAATAATTAAGAGAGAGAAATAACAATAATTGTTGATTTGTTAAGATATTTGTGACACCCTAAACTCGGGTCATCACATGGTTACCCGTTTGCGGAAATAAAACTTAATTTGCCGGTTGCTTTCAGAAAATAATGTTTTCTCAACGTTCATATTTTCAAAATATGGTGATAAAATTTTTCCTTTTCCTTTAACCTCATAACAATAACAACTTAATCAAATCACACTTAACAACACAATGTATATAAATCTTACAACTATACTGCCTCATATATTTTCATACCTAAATCAACATCAGTTTTATCTTCAAAACATAATAGGACCTAAGCTGGTCGTGACTAACCGACACTACAGTCAATAGGAGCAGCACAACACGCTTCCAACTAGACAGCCTTCCTCTTCTTGTAGGGATCATACCCCTTGTAAGACTCTGATATGGTTGTAAGGGTGAGACACCAATATATGGATTTATCACCATAACTAAATGCGCAACACAAAAGAAGGCACATACACATATACATATTTATACAACATACTCATTCATATTATATCACATCGTTTATCAATGGGTTTCACACCCCAAACATCAACGTTGAAAAACTATGCATGAACACTTCAAAATATCATCTAAACATTCATACCTAATCTCATGAGATATCTCCAACTTCGTGGTGAGTTGATCAGACTCGATAGTTACAGGCACACAGCCACATACACGTAGTCACAGACACGCAGTCACAGGCACACAGCCAAAACCCATCACACACTGTCCAACATCGTGGCACAGGTGTCACAACGTAGATGGGGCCTCATTGCCCACCAGGCACAATAAGAACATCTTTATGATCTACCATGACGCCGCAAGGTAATCACTCGTTTGATCATGGCACGTCTGCCAAATGCATGCAAGAAAAACCTTTTGTTCTCAACACTTTTCTTTGTGCTATATCTTTATTTGTCAAAGCTCTCAAAAGCTTTCGACCCATCATCGTTTTTAAACATCAAAGCTCTCAAAAGCTTTCATCTTATCATCGTTTTCAACATCGAATGCTCTCAAAAGCAACATCGTTTTCAACATCGAATGCTCTCAAAAGCATCATCGTTTTCAACATCTTTACAACTTTTATTAACAACACAGGACCTCAAAGTCCGAGTGCTCAATCACGAAGCCCCTAGACCGTTGCAATCAGTCTTAGGTTCGTGGTAATAGAAAACATATCAAAACGTTTTAACTTCTTTACGTAGATACCCAGTCTACAACACAACAAACCTTAATACCCCGACGTCTCGGTTATTAAGTTCCATAACATCGTTTTACATCGTTTTGGTCTGTGAAAAACAAATCCAAAATAAGACAACGTCATAAGAACACTAGCACCCCGACATCTCAGTTACTAAGTTCTATATCGTCGTTTAGTAAAACTCATTTACAGAAAATCATTTCTACTGGAAAACTCTTTTGCTGAAACTTCAGCTTTAAAAATTAAAACAATTCCGATTAAACCGCTTCTCAAAACAAGTACTTCTATTTTTAAACTTTCACCGTAAATAATTTCAAAACTTGTCATCGTTTATCATTTTCCAAGAAAATATTTTTAAAGTCAAACTTTGACTTTTTATTTTATATTATTATTATTATTATTATTTTATTTTTTTATAAAGGATTTTTGAATATTAATTTCACAAAATAACTTTTTATAATATTTCGGAATTTCTTGCGTAAAAATTAGCAGTACTAAAAATATTTCACGGTTACGCTCTCACCGTGACTCATAAATTACTTTTACACTAATAAATCATTAAAATAATAATATTTCTCAAAAATTCATTATTTTTCCAAAATAATAATTTTCCACCATTATTATATTCCAACATTTCCCATAAAACATTGAATATAATTTTCACAGCTTATTAGATCTTTTATCTGATTAATCGGTTGCGCACTGACCACTGTCAGGCCTCTCAAACAACATCCAACATTCATCATTCAACAACATCATCATAATTATATCACCAGACAGATCATGCATCATAGCAACATAATATACTACTGCAGATAATTAAATAATTTAAAAACAGATAAATCACCGATACACAGATAAACAACACAACATAAACAATATAAACAAATAATCACAACCACAGATAAGTCATATAAACCACACTAAAAGCAAATAGTTATTGAGAAAATCCCTCAGGTAAGCTCCCCTTACCTCTTGAAGACTCGAACTAACGGTTTCAAATAATCTCCCGATTTGATCCAGTTTCCACCGTCGGCTTTAGGTCAACCAATCTGATCGATTCCTTCATAATGAATTGCAACCAAAATAAATCAAATCAAACAAAAACATACTTGACTCATGGAGGTTAAGGTTCGGCCTCAACAACTTTTCTAGGTTAGGAAAGTTAAAATTTTGTTAACTTAGGGATTAATGATCCATAAGTAACTTAAACATGATTAATCACTTAAACCAAGATTATGAACCAAGAACATGAACTAAAACTCATCTAGTTCTAAGAACTAGGGTTCGGTTTTCTCAAGATTCATAGGCTAGAAATTTTAAAATTTCTTCAACTCTTGGACTTAATCAACATACTAGACTTAGAGTTAGATTCAAGTGTTACAAACAACTTTTGAATCACAAAACCATCAAGTGCTCATACCTAGGGTTTCGGTTTTGATGAGATCAATAGGTTAAAGTTTGATTTTTTTGATCTTCTATATACTTGAATACAAGAACTATCAAGATATAATCATGAATCAAGACATGAAATTGAAACAAAACCTAAGAACACAACTTTGACCTAGGTTCGGCCATGACCAGAAATTAGGGAAATAAATTTCTCATGATCTTATGCTTCTAGATGATGAACATAGAGATGATTATAAGATCATAGCAATTGGTTTCATGTCAAAAGGATTTTTCTAGAATTAGTTATGAATTTTTGAATCTAGTTCCATGAACTTTGAGTAAATGAAGAACATGTTGATCTAAGCCATGAATCTACAAAAGTTGTGAAGAGAAATGATTTAAATGACAAGAGAAGAGGTTGTTACCTCTTGATGACTCAAGGAAAGCAAGATTTGGATGATGTTCTTCCCAAATTTCTCATGGTGTTCTTGAGAAACTTAGAGAAGAAGATGAACATGATGAGGGTTTAGAACAGTTTTAGTAATTTGGGTAGATCTCTCGACATACTTGTCCGTTTTGGATGATCTTTATGTCGTTGGAAAGAAAAGAGAAAGATGAACAACTTTCATGTTGAAAGTTTTCCGAGATTCAGAATAGAAAATGGTCAGAATTGCTAGGTAAAATCTGACGAATTATGAACAATTTTGAATGTTCTTGAAGTTCTTAAGGCAAACTAAGAACTTGAAGAAATGGAAAATGGAAGAAAATGCCTAAATGAAGGGGACAAGTTGGAGCCGTGTAATTTGGGTTGGATTTGGTCAAAGTTCTCAATGGCATTGGCTTGTAATTGTCATAAAAAGACAAGGGTAAAATGATCATTTCATAGCAAAAATTCCCTTTTGCCATAAATGCGTCATTATGGCCATTATGACACGGATAAGCTCGTCATAAATGCTCGTCAAGTCGGTCAAATCCATCATCTCAGCTACGTTTCCGACTCCGGGTTTCATCTGACGCAAGCTTTTCCTAGAGATATCTCGACGTATACGCCCGCAACAAATATAATATTTTAATTTTTTTACCAAAATTTTCAAAACTTCCAGTATCGTAGTAAATACGAAAAAAACACTTTTCATCTCGTTCACGAATTAAAATTAGGTCTTCTGAGAAGTAAACTTTTATTGTCAGTGAAAATGCAGAAAACGGCAGACCGGTTTCCGTCTGAATTTTCAACCAAAAACTTCCCCGTAACCTTATGATAATAAGTATAACAAGGAAATGACCTTGGTTTATCCAAAATCATTTTCTAAGTCTCGGATAAAAATATATATTTATATATTTATTACCGATATTACGAAGCAGCGAAAATCGGGGTGCTACATTACTACCCCACTAAAAAAAAAAATTTCGTCCTCGAAATTTCGTGACTCAAACTAAACAGAGTTTTGTAATCTCCTCTTAACCTTAAGATTTTACATTGCCCTTCACATTGCTTCATTCTCCTCATTCCATATTTCATAACACAGTTCATTCTTATGTGATTTCTACTTATCCTTACTATCCTCAAAATTTCATCAGAGTCTACCACACTCGAAAAACAAAATCAAAACTTAATCACTTCTCTTATCAACATGGTTCCACCAGAAACCTTATTCCAATCATCTAACTCTGAATATTATCATTAATACAAACTATGTCTTCACAGCACCACGCATCAATTCCCTACTCAAAATATTTAATCATAGTATTAGTTCCTCTTGATTATAATTCACCACTCCAATTTGATATCACCTCACACATCTCATTCTCAAAATAACTTCATTGCATATCTTAATGCAATTAAACCAAAAGGGATTATAGAATAGAATTATCTAATCCTTAACTTTCGAACTTTCCTATCAACTCAATTTTACTCAAGAACTTCTCTTTTCCGTTCACATTCAACTTAGATAAAACCATCATAGACACCTTTCTGTAATTCCTTCCAATCATACGATTAAATCTTAACGATGATCATTTTATCATTATCCTGGTTCCTTTAGCAAACTCTACCTCGATCATAACAAAATCTGCCAAAATCATCTTATTTACTGATGTTAATTCTAGAAATTCTCAGCTTACTAGTCACATCTACACCTCCATAAAAATCCACTCACCTCTTGTCGTGCTTAGATATTACACTTACTTTCAACTAACCTTCTAAGGATCAATTCCTTATCACGTTGGATCAGTCCTCTGATACATACCTCTGTTAGTTTTTCCATTGCACCGTGGACCTAAGCAGTAAAAAGATGTCGACTTCGTCAATCTACTCGCAATAATTTGGAAAGAGATTTTCAAGACAATAAATTTCTTGATTTCGCTTTCACAAGAAAGCATAAAGAATAATTTGACCAATTTGAAAGATACAAGTGTCCAATATGTAAAAAGATTCTTCAATAGGTTCGTGAGTGTAAAAATTCATAGCTAATACAAGTTTACAAACATGAGTCTAATAAAGTTTCTTCCTTCACAAGAACTTTACTACACAATGATTTAAAAGAACATCAGTCCGACAAAATTTAGACCGGATCACTTCCATCAAAAGTAAAAGTGAATCGACTAAGTCTCATCAAGAATCTTCTATCATCAAGAATTCATATATGTCACATAACTCAAGAAATACTCATAATACATTCCCAAAGAAGTATGAAAATATCCAGACTGTCAGAATCAAAGTCAGGATAGATTTTAAATCAAGGTCAGAAAAATGAATTTGGCATGTACAAAATGTACCGCTATGATTGTCTAATACAACCATAGGAATTTGAAAAGCAATTTGTCCATAAGGAACAATTTTTCTGAATCCTGAGACCCTCATCTAAGGTTGAAGATTTAAATCTATTCGCCTTGGTTTCTCACAAGCACAATGGTCTTTTATGACGCACTTAGTATGGTCATACTGAATCGGCACGATTCCTGATGACTTGGTCAATCACTCAGACACACGAATAGTTGATCTTTCCTCATAAGCTGAGTTTACAGTACAAAATCTTTAATAAGTCCTAACTCCAATCTGGTGGTAACTTGTTCTTAAGTCGATCCTTGAATATATAACAACTCCTTGCGAGGGATCTGTAACACATGGTACAAAAGTCTCTCATACTCCTCGTGACTCTTAGAGTAAACGTGAACATCATCGATGAAGATGATGACTAACTTATCGAGAAATGGACCAAAATTCCATTTCTTGAAGTCTAACCCAACTAACTTCGTTGGCGATATGCTACACAAAGCAGTTGAGATCTGGCTAAATCTAGAAACTAGATCAATCAGAAACTCAACATCCGTCCGTCAGTACAAACTTGGGACATTCTCAGAAAATTTTCCCCAAAAACTTTCAATGACAGGTACCTTATTCAAATGTCTGATATCGTCCTAAGGGATAAACGAATGTATCAACATGAACATGAGTACCCTTTACTAAACATGAGATCTCTCAAGGTCTCAACCCAATTAGAACCAACCAAAACATACTTACTTGTGTGCCAAGACACATTGTTTCAACCAAGAAACAATTCAAACAAGGTTCAACCAGAGATCACACAACAAAAACCTAACAGACCTATTTCCCAACATTCCCGAAAGACTCGACCAGCTCTGATACCACTAATGTGACACCCTAAACTCGGGTCATCACATGGTTACCCGTTTGCGGAAATAAAACTTAATTTGCCGGTTGCATTCGGAAAATAATGTTTTCTCAACATTCATATTTTCAAAATATGGTGATAAAATTTTTCCTTTTCCTTTAACCTCATAACAATAACAACTTAATCAAATCACACTTAACAACACAATGTATATAAATCTTACAACTATATTGCCTCATATATTTTCATACCTAAATCAACATCAGTTTTATCTTCAAAACATAATAGGACCTAAGCTGGTCGTGACTAACCGACACTACAGTCAATAGGAGCAGCACAGCACGCTTCCAACTAGACAGCCTTCCTCTTCTTGTAGGGATCATACCCCTTGTAAGACTCTGATATGGTTGTAAGGGTGAGACACCAATATATGGATTTATCACCATAACTAAATGCGCAACACAAAAGAAGGCACATACACATATACATATTTATACAACATACTCATTCATATTATATCACATCGTTTATCAATGGGTTTCACACCCCAAACATCAACGTTGAAAAACTATGCATGAACACTTCAAAATATCATCTAAACATTCATACCTAATCTCATGAGATATCTCCAACTTCGTGGTGAGTTGATCAGACTCGATAATTCTGAGGCACACACCCACGGACACGTAGTCACGGACACGCGATCCACAGACACACAGCCAAAACCCATCACACACTGTCCAACATCGTGGCACAGGTGTCACAACGTAGATGGGGCCTCATTGTCCACCAGGCACAATAAGAACATCTTTATGATCTACCATGACGCCGCAAGGTAATCACTCGTTTGATCATGGCACGTCTGCCAAATGCATGCAAGAAAAACCTTTTGTTCTCAACACTTTTCTTTGTGTTATATCTTTATTTGTCAAAGCTCTCAAAAGCTTTTGACCCATCATCGTTTTTAAACATCAAAGCTCTCAAAAGCTTCCATCTTATCATCGTTTTCAACATCGAATGCTCTCAAAAGCATCATCGTTTTCAACATCTTTACAACTTTTATTAACAACACAGGACCTCAAAGTCCGAGTGCTCAATCACGAAGCCCCTAGACCGTTGCAATCAGTCTTAGGTTCATGGTAATAGAAAACATCTCAAAACGTTTTAACTTCTTTACGTAGATGCCCAATCTACAACACAACGAACCTTAATACCCCGATGTCTCGGTTATTAAGTTCCATAACATCGTTTTACATCGTTTTGGTCTGTGAAAAACAAATCCAAAATAAGACAACGTCATAAGAACACTAGCACCCCGACATCTCGGTTACTAAGTTCTATATCGTCATTTAGTAAAACTCATTTACAGAAAATCATTTCTACTTGAAAACTCTTTTACAGAAACTTCAGCTTTAAAAAATAAATCAATTCCGATTAAACATCTTCTCAAAACAAGTACTTCTATTTTTAAACTTTCACCGTAAATAATTTCAAAACTTGCCATCGTTTATCATTTTCCAAGAAAATATTTTTAAAGTCAAACTTTGACTTTTTATTTTATATTATTATTTTTATTTTATTTTTTTTATAAAGGATTTTTGAATATTAATTTCACAAAATAACTTTTTATAATATTTCGGAATTTCTTGCATAAATATTAGCGGTACTAAAAAAATTTCACGATTACGCTCTCACCGTGACTCATAAATTACTTTTACACTAATAAATCATTAAAATAATAATATTTCTCAAAAATTCATTATTTTTCCAAAATAATAATTTTCCACAATTACTATATTCCAACATTTCCCATAAAACATTGAATATAATTTTCACAACTTATTAGATCTTTTATCTGATTAATCGGTTGCGCACTGACCACTGTCAGGCCTCTCAAACAACATCCAACATTCATCATTCAACAACATAATCATAATTATATCACCCGACAGATCATGCATCATAGCAACATAATATACTACTGCAGATAATTAAATAATTTAAAAGCAGATAAATCACCGATACACAGATAAACAACACAACATAAACAATATAAACAAATAATCACAACCACAGATAAGTCATATAAACCACACTAAAAGCAAATAGTTATTGAGAAAATCCCTCAGGTAAGCTCCCCTTACCTCTTGAAGACTCGAACTAACGGTTTCAAATAATCTCCCGATTTGATCCGATTTCCTCCGTCGGCTTTAGGTCAACCAATCTGATCGATTCCTTCATAACGAATTGCAACCAAAATAAATCAAATCAAACAAAAACATACTTGACTCATGCAGGTTAAGGTTCGGCCTCAACAACTTTTCTAGGTTAGGAAAGTTAAAATTTTGTTAACTTAGGGATTAATGATCCATAAGTAACTTAAACATGATTAATCACTTAAACCAAGATTATGAACCAAGAACATGAACTAAAAATCATATAGTTCTAAGAACTAGGGTTCGGTTTTCTCAAGTTTCATAGGCTAGAAATTTTAAAATTTCTTCAACTCTTGGACTTAATCAACATACTAGACTTAGAGTTAGATTCAAGTGTTACAAACAACTTTTGAATCATAAAACCATCAAGTGCTCATACCTAGGGTTTCGGTTTTGATGAGATCAATAGGTTAAAGTTTGATTTTTTTTGATTTTCTATATACTTGAATACAAGAGCTATCAAGATATAATCATGAATCAAGACATGAAATTGAAACAAAACCTAAGAACACAACTTTGACCTAGGTTCGGCCATGACCAGAAATTAGGGAAAGAAATTTCTCATGATCTTATGCTTCTAGATGATGAAAATAGAGATGACTATAAGATCATAGCAATTGGTTTCATGTCAAAAGGATTTTTCTAGAATTAGTTATGAATTTTTGAATCTAGTTCCATGAACTTTGAGTAAATGAAGAACATGTTGATCTAAGCCATGAATCTACAAAAGTTGTGAATAGAAATGATTTAAATGATAAGAGAAGAGGTTGTTACCTCTTGATGATTCAAGGAAAGCAAGATTTGGATGATGTTCTTCACAAATTTCTCATGGTGTTCTTGAGAAACTTAGAGAAGAAGATGAACATGATGAGGGTTTAGAACAGTTTTAGTAATTTTGGTAGATCTCTCGACATATTGGTCCGTTTTGGATGTTTGTCGTTGGAAAGAAGAGAGAAAGATGAACAACTTTCATGTTGAAAGTTTTCCGAGATTCAGAATAGAAAATGGTCAGAATTGCTAGGCAAAATCTGACGAATTATGAACAATTTTGAATGTTCTTGAAGTTCTTAAGGCAAACTAAGAACTTGAAGAAATGGAAAATGGAAGAAAATGCCTAAATGAAGGAGACAAGTTGGAGTCGTGTAATTTGGGTTGGATTTGGTCAAAGTTCTCAATGGCATTGGCTTGTAATTGTCATAAAAAGACAAGGGTAAAATGGTCATTTCATAGCAAAAATTCCCTTTGCCATAAATGCGCCATTATGGCCATTATGACACGGATAAGCTCATCATAAATGCTCGTCAAGTCGGTCAAATCCATCATCTCAGCTACATTGCCGACTCTGGTTTTCATCTGGCACAAGCTTTTCCTAGAGATATCTCGACGTATACGCCCGCAACAAATATAATATTTTAATTTTTTTACCAAAATTTTCAAAACTTCTAGTATCGTAGTAAATACGAAAAAAACACTTTTCAACGCGTTCACGAATTAAAATTAGGTCTTCTGAGAAGTAAGCTTTTACTGTCAGTGAAAATGCAGAAAACGGCAGACCGGTTTCCGTCTGAATTTTCAACCAAAAACTTCCCCGCAACCTTATGATAATAAGTATAACAAGGAAATGACTTTGGTTTATCCAAAATCATTTTCTAAGTCTCGGATAAAAATATATATTTATATATTTATTACCGATATTACGAAGCGGCGAAAATCGGGGTGTTACAATATTTTTGGTATCAGCGTAAAAATACTTTACACTGTCAGTACATAGAAATTAAACTCATATATTAGTTAATAAGTCATATGACATTTGGTTTTTATTTAACTTGCAAGTTGCACGTACAATGCACGGGGTACAACAATGATCGGGACAATGTAAAGAATACATAATTTTAAAAATTGACTGTATTTTGAAAATTAAAAAATAAAGGCTTAACAATCTAATTTTATATATAAAACATCATTCGCATAAAATAAAATAAAATAAAATTTGTATACATTTGAACTATTTTCCCAAGTAACATTATTTATGTAACACCCCATTTTTCGTTAAGCGCTTTTGTATGTGTCTTGTTTGTTAGGAAGGTTTAGAATGGGCTAAGTGGGGTTTTTACGTGGAAAATCCCTTTCTTAGGCTTGTGTCTTGTGACTGTCTGAGTCACAAGCACGACCATGCTTAATAGAGAGCACGACCGTGCTCGTTGGGCGAGCGCGTCTCGCTGACGCTAAGTTGAGCACGACTGTGCTCAACAGTGAGCACACTCGTGCTCAATATCAGACCGCGCCTCGTAAGCACTAAGTTGAGCAAGGTCGTGCTCAAGGAGGAGCACGATCGTGCTCAGGTCTCTACCTTTATAAGCATAACAGTAACCAATGGTCTACGAGTTAAACCCTATTTTGGCACTTTTAGGCAACCCTAAGTGTGACAGCAGCCTCTCTCGTTTGTCCCATTTGAACCCAATCGTTGTTTGGTGTTCCGTTCGTGTTTTAGAGAGTGGAGTCACGCGTTAAGTATCAATCATAAGGTAATAGTTCTTCCCTTTTAGTTTCCCTTTTCTTGTTCATGATTTGGGAACTAATTGGTTAACCTTTTCGTGTTAGCCAAGGCTTGGGAACGTTCGTCGAGCCGTTCAAGGGAACCGGTTAGGATCACGTTGGTTGCCGTGGCCTACCGTTTGGCGTTCTTCTATCGGATTCTTCATACCAAGTATGTGGAGAAGGATAGTATATACATTAGGCAAAGGGGTAGAGTAAGATGAGGGGTTCCCATAGCCCCATTAAATGTTATATATTGTATATTGTTAACTGTTATGTTTAACTGTTATTGATGCCATGATCTGCCTGGTTGTATGAGTTATTGTATATACGTTGAATGCTAAATACTAAATAGTGTATATTGATGAATATTGCTATGTTGAATGCCATTGATTTATTAATGATGATATGATGAGAAGGTTATTGGCTGTTGTTATGGATGATGTTGTTTGGCTGAATGTGGTCGTTATGTTGAAGGCGTTAATAAGACTCTATTTGGTTTAATTAGGACTCTTAGTTAACATAGGAATTAAGGGATTAATTCCCCAATGCTTTATAAACATGAACTAATAGTAATGAGAGGTAAGCTACTGTTTGATGATCCTTTGACTAGACCCTAGGATCTGATTTGAGGGCGTTAGGGAGCCAAAAATCCAAGAACATAAGTTGAATCTGCCAAGAACAGTACGACTGGCCCAGGAGCACGACCGTACTGAACAAGGAGCACGCTCGTGCTCCCAGATGCATTCTGGAAGGCAAGCCCCGCATTGAGCACGGTCGTGCAGTGTAACATCCCGGGCTGCTCTATGGATTGACGACTGTCCCCACGGACCAACACGGGTCTTTGCAGCGTGCTTTGTCCTCACTCACACGCTTCCTGGGAAAACTTCCCAGGAGGTCACCCATCCCAAAATTGCTCCAAGTCAAGCACGCTTAACTGTGGAGTTCTTAAGTGATGGGCTCCCTAAAAGAAGATGCATCTTGTTAGTATAGGTAGTACCAATCAATTCATATAAGTCATCCTCAACTGTATAGTCCCATATTTACACAGTCTCATGATCCCTCTCATTCGGGTGTGTAATCGGTTCATTCATGTCTCCCTTCGCCTAGAAGCCTGCCAGGAGCCGCTCCTTGTCCGTGCCTTCTTGCACCGGCGACCACTCCCCGCCCTCCTCGGCTCCCGGGTGTTACATGCCCACCGGCTTCTGCTTGGTTCGTCCCCGAACCACACCGTACTAGGAGAGGTGCCGTTCTGATACCATTTGTAACATCCCTGGCTGCTCTATGGATTGATGACTGTCCCCACAGACCAACACGGGTCTTTTCAGCGTGCTTTGTCCTCACTCACACGCTTCCTGGGAAAACTTCCCAGGAGGTCACCCATCCCAAAATTGCTCCAAGTCAAGCACGCTTAACTGTGGAGTTCTTAAGTGATGGGCTCCCTAAAAGAATATGCATCTTGTTAGTATAGGTAGTACCAATCAATTCATATAAGTCATCCTCAACTGTATAGTCCCATACCTACACAGTCTCAGGATCCCTCTCATTCGGGTGTGTAATCGGTTCATTCATGTCTCCCTCCGCCTAGAAGCCTGCCAGGAGTCGCTCCTTGTTCATGCATTCTTGCACCGGCGACCACTCCCCGTCCTCGTCGGCTCCCGGGTGTTACATGCAGGACAGTGAGCACGACCGTACTCCACTTAAGTGGCAGCACGACCGTGCTGGGGTGAGCACGCCTGTGCTCCCCTTACTGGTATGAACATGAATTAAAGGCTCTAAAGGGGTGTTTCACCCCAGATGTCCCTAATATTGAAATAATACACCAATCGAATGATAACAAATTAGATAACTTAATTAAATATTAATTAAGATAATCAAGAACAATAAGTTGGTTAAGCTGGTGCCCAATGGGTTGTCGCATGTTGATATACTCTGGTGCTTTTTGGCCAAAGTGACCTTGATGCTTTTTGGTCGAGGTATTGATAAGTTGAACCTTAGTGTTTTTTGGCTAAGGGGACCTTGACCCAAAAAGGTTAAGGTGTTGATGTTGGCGTTGATGTTGGTGATAAGTCTTGGGTGCTTATTGGCCCAAGCAAAGGAGGTGGTTGCCTTGTCTGTTGTTGTGTGCATGCATTCATATGTTGAAGTTGTTAGTGCGGGAAGTTCAACATAGGGGAAGTCGTCCTAGAGTATGACGATCTGGCCAAGTCTCGGGTGGTTCGCCCAAGGTTTGGTGAACCATGCTCCCTACGGTGGCGCATCGACGTTATGATGTGTCGGCTATCCAAGGGCTTCACCCATGGTTTGGTGGACTGCCGGGGTTGGTGCTTTTTTGCCAATGTGGATATGTAACCCCGAAGTTGCCTTCATGAGATAGATTGGATCCGCATGCATAACGGAGTAGCGGAGTAGCGGAGTAGTGTTGCACCGCATAACATATGTTGGTTGAGATGACATGTTTATGTGATTATATTATGTTGATGCTATTGTTATGCCATGTTATGATGTATGTTCATCTTGCTTAACTGCTCCCATGCCGTTGTGATTACATGATTTCTTACTCCCCGTTTCTCTTTTCTGTTGTTGGTATGTTTCCCTTTATGCAGAGGAGGGTGAGCAGCCAGTGAAGGAGTGACTCTGAGAAGCCGCGATTCTAGCTACGTTGTAGTCCGAGGATTTCAACATAGGGGAGGTCGTCCTAGAGTATCACGATCTGGCCAAGTCTCAGGTGGTTCGCCCAAGGTTTGGTGAACCATGCTCCCCGCGGTGGCGCATCGACGTTATGATGTGTCGGCTATCCAAGGGGTTCACCCATGGTTTGGTGGACTGTCGGGGTTGGTGCTTTTTTGCCAATGTGGATATATAACCCCGAAGTTGCCTTCATGAGATAGATTGGATCCGCATGCATAACGGAGTAGCGGAGTAGTGTTGCACCGTATAGCATATGTTGGTTGAGATGACATGTTTATGTGATTATATTATGTTGATGCTATTGTTATGCCATGTTATGATGTATGTTCATCTTGCTTAACTACTTCCATGCCATTGTGATTACATGATTTCTTACTCCCCGTTTCTCTTTTCTGTTGTTGGTATGTTTCTCTTTATGCAGAGGAGGGTGAGCAGCCAGTGAAGGAGTGACTCTGAGAAGCCGCGACTCTAGCTACGTTGTAGTCCGAGGATTTATTCCGGAACGGTTATACCAGCTCTGTATGTGACATCGGGGTTAAGTTATGTTTTGATGTCTATGTTTTATTTTTTTTTAAAACTATGTTTCTTTCCGTGTTGAGTTGTTACAATGTGATATCTTTTATCCGATTTTTATTTTAATGAAATAAATACATATTTTTATATTACCTCATTTAAGTAAATATTTTATATTAATATGCGGGGTAGAGGGTGTCACAATTCAGCCCTACAGTACTTAGACATCTTTCCCATTAGGTGAAATCATTGAAACTCTAATTGATTCTTATTATTATTTAGCATATATATGATGCAAAAGTTGTCGCTTATCAATTATTGGAGTTTCTTTGATGGATTTTTTAATATATATTTTATTCATATTTTCACAATTTATTCTCTTACTTCATGCGTCTTACGGGTGTAAGATTTTTCAACTCCTCCGTATTTAGTCATATTTCTCACAACATGAAATCATTGAAACTCATGTTAATACTTATTATTTAGCATTTATATAATATAAAAGTTGTCGTTTATCAATGATTGGAAGTTCCTTGGTACACCTTTTATATTTTATTCATATTGTGAGAATTGATTCTGATATCCGATCACACATATAAGATTCTTTAACCTTATCATATTTAATATTGTCGGTGCAAAACTTTTTACATTGATATTATTAACATTTTGATGTGTCCTTTTATTTTAATAATTAATTAAAAAAAATAATAATATTATTGATTTGTTAAGATATTATTGAATGTTAGTATAAAAATCTTTTACATTGACAGTACATAGAAGTTAAACTCATACATTAATTAATAAGTCATATGACAGTTGATTTTTGTTAATTATGTATACAAAGATCTATTTATAAGTTTCGAAAATGTCTCATTCATCTGAGTTTGAAAGTTCATGGTGCTATTTTCAAGATGAGCTAAGTTTATGTACATTTTTTTAAAAATATTTTTTTTATAAATAGTTAAAATATTATCATTCCATTAATACTCTTCCATATTTTATTTAGCGAAACTATTAAAAAAAATAAGAATAAAGTTAAAATGAAAAATAATACTTGATGTCTAAAATGAAATGTAAATTGGAACATGTTATAAATATTTAATGGATGTCCATCTTCTTTAGCATTTTCATATTCCATAGGAGGCTCCTATAACCTCCACGAGTAATAGGCTTTCATAGGTGGACTTGGGAGAAGCTATATTTGATCTTGTTGTTGCCCATTTAGCCTTAAGGTCACGGGTTGTTTAAGCATATCTAGCCTTAATTACACTAACATTGACCAACTTAAGGTTTATGCATATCACATTTTTGAACTCCCCATCCGCTAGCAAGGCAAGTTCATGTAATTTCTCTAAGAAATAATATCCCACTTCATGACTAGTCAAAACCATAAACGGTCACCTAAAAAACCCAGCACTGTAATATAACTCCAAGCTCTTAACTTGCGATTGTGAAGTTCTTCCAACCGTTGGATGGGAAAAATTAAGTTTGGGGAGAGGGACTCTCCACAAAAAAACTAGACTCTCAAGTGTAGCACACTACACAGACATGAAAATTAGGGATCTGGATTTGGTGCAGTGGGAAAAATCCCGCATTCACGCAGTGGGCAAAATCCAAAGGCTGGGAAATAAGGGTTGATGTTTGTATTTAATATTTTCATGTGTTGCAAAAAATTTGAAGGGTTCAGATTTGGTGCAGTCACTCTTGTAACTGCACCAAATTCGGATCTGAAAATTAGAGTTAAATGATAATAATGTCCTAGATTTTGATCCACTGCTTCCTAATTTAACACGGTAGAACCTGTGAACTATTATTAACTGTAATATTACATAAAGTGGCACAGTAACGTTGTTGTTGTTTCAACATAATATATATATATATATATATATATATATATATATATATATATATATATATATATATATATATACCACACCCACCTCTGATATATTGTTAAATACTTCTCTGAATGCTCTGAACTATGATCTCAGCAAGAATTCGAAGGAATAATAGTTATGCGATATTAGCAATATCCAAGGCACAAATGTTGGTATATTTTGAAGTTTGAATAAAGTAATCATTAACTAGAACAAATAATGTCATGACAACTGATCCAACTATAGCTTATAATTAAGGGACATGGTCTAAAGTAGATGCATACTAATATCTCGTGTGAATGAATTTATATGATTTGTACTTATAATAACTAACAGCAATGCTTAGTTGTAGCCAAACCAACAAATCAAAAGTCAAACACAACATGTTCTGAGCAAATAAAAAACGCCCAACTATGATGGCCAGTCACAAAGACATAAACGATCAACCTCTACCAATAATCACAGTGAAAAATGCACACTGCCCAGCTGAAACAACAAGCTAAAATAGGTCAAAATAGCAGAAAAATAGATAACAGCAAATCACAGAACAACAAAAACATTGCAAAAAAAAAAACATCCACTGAGAGTCCACAATCTACCTACGCACCAAACACTTCCAATGCTACAGGTTACAATTGCCATTGATTCAGATTTCAGAGTAGGCATTACTTGAAGACATACTATAAGGATCAGTACTTGAAATTAAGAATCAAATCCCAAGAGTCAACCGAATCATGCAAATGAAAACTCAACCAATCCAAATTTACATTAGCCCATACAATCTGCTATTCTGCTCTAACAATGATCATCCATCCAAAACTACTACACAAGCACAATTGTACTTTATAAAATTGTAAATACCCACTGATTATGAAAATTAGCCGAGATTGTAGTCGAAGACCACGAGCACTGTGCAAATAATAGATAAGACTAACACAAATCACTAAAGAATTGAAAAGAAAATGTAGAAATTTATAAATCGATTTGAACTAAGCTAACCTAGTTGGAGAACGACGACATAGTGCAAAGAATGGTAGCAGTGGTGATGGAGGCGACAATATTCGATGGTGCTGAAATTAGTTCAATATTAGAGAAATCTCGAAGATCAATCTCAAACAAAAAAAACCAGATTCAAAATAAAAAATAGAGAAAAACGGTGAGAAAATGCATCAGCAAGAGTGAGAAAGCTTTCATGCAGTGGTTGACGGTGAAAGTGTGTGCGAAACAATGAAGAGAAGAAATAACATATATAAATCGAGTGTGAAATCGTGTAGAGAAGAAATTGAGAAAAAGGAGAGAAATCTTACACGCAGAGGTTGAGTACGAAATCGTGAAGTGAAAGGGATTTAGTGTTACACTCCTAATTCTTATACACTCACAGAAGAGGAATCAAAGAGAGAACATAGAGAATGATATCACAAAATTGAAATTTTCTATTAACTAATTTCACAACTTCACACACTTACATAATTCACACATCACATCTACAATATATTAGATACTCTCTATTTATAATATAGTACTTATATATTAGCCACATTATGAACTAACTAATTCTCTAACTATGTAACAAACTCAACAACTATTACAACTAATATTTGAATTATCTCCAATACACCTCCATAATTCAAATATCCCACATGCACTATTTTTTCTTTGTTACACTCAAATCTGTATTTTTATAATGCACACATTATTAACACAGACACATACATTTATCCATCAGGATCCCATATCAAGCTTTTAAAGAATTGGACTTGACCCATTAAGTCAACAAGAACAATTAAAATTGACCCAACATGACACTTGGCCCTATCATCTTTCAACTTAGGACCCGTTTAAATTTCTTCACTAATTTGGGCTTATTGCACATGAAGCCATTCAGACTTATAATGAGATCAACTCATATTAGCCCATTTTCTACCATTGTAACACGTCTGGGCTTGGCCCATTAACACAAAATCTTGCACATTGATGCTCACTAAAGACTTGGGCTTGGCTCATTAGGTCAGAATTTTGACCTAATTTTCGAAATTCCCAAATTGCCCCTTGTATCATCTTCTTCCTTTCAACCATACATAGCACCCTCTGTAACAGCCTGATTTTAATTATGTTGTTTAACTGGGTAAAAATATAATTATTTATATTTTAATTTGAGAGCTATAAAATGATTTTAAATAATATAAAAAAATATTCATAGTCTATCTTATGGTAGAATGTTACGGTAAAAGTTTGGGTTGAAAATTCAGACGGAGCCCGATCTGCGTTTACACTGACAGTAAGATTTTACTGTGCAGAAACCCTAATTTGGACTCGTGAATGAAACCATTAGGTTTTATATTTTATTCCGGAGTATTTTCCAAGTTTCAAAAAAATTCGTTAGGAATGAAAATAATATTATTTTATTCGTGCATAATCGTTAAGAAAATGAATAAAATCTAAATCGGGGGATAAGTCGGGTAAACAATGGAGTCGATTATGGAGCTGAGGTATTAGGAGAGATTAATGTAGCAGAGAGGACAAGGAGTCCGGCCTTAAATTTTTAGTGATCGGGAATTTTCAAGTGAAATGACCAAAATGCCCCTAAGCTTAACCTAACCGACGTTGAGTTAAATTTTAACCATGGTTAAGTAACCATGGTTAATTCTTGTGGACAAGAAGCAGCCACATCTCTCATTTAATGTGAGC
The DNA here is from genome assembly GCA_030762895.1 of Sophora flavescens. Classification (NCBI taxonomy): domain Eukaryota; kingdom Viridiplantae; phylum Streptophyta; class Magnoliopsida; order Fabales; family Fabaceae; genus Sophora; species Sophora flavescens. Next base: position 78,827,644 of record CM061063.1, read on the forward strand.
CATATCAGAGCGGCACCTCTCCCAGTACGGTGTGGTTCGGGGACGAACCAAGAGGAAGTTGGTGGGCATGTAACACCCGGGTGCCGACGAGGGCGGGGAGTGGTCGCCGGTGCAAGAAGGCACGGACAAGGAGCGGCTCTTGGCAGGCTTCTAGGTGGAGGGACACGTGAATGAACCGATTACACACCCGAATGAGGGATCCTGAGACTGTGTAGGTATGGGACTATACAGTTGAGGAAGGCTAATATGAATTGATTAGTACTACCTATACTAACAAGATGCATCATCTTTTCGGTAGCCCATCACTTAAGAACTCCACAGTTAAGCGAGCTTGACTTGGAGCAATTCTGGGATGGGTGACCTCCTGGGAAGTTTTCCCGGGAAGCGTGTGAGTGAGGACAAAACACGCTGAAAATACCCGTGTTGGTCTGTGGGGATTGGTCTGTGGGGACAGTCGTCAATCCATAGAGCAGCCAGGGATCCGGGTCTGTGGGGACGGTCATCAATCCATAGAGCAGTCAGGGATGTTACAAGCCACATGTTTATTAACCATAGTTATCAAAGTAACCTTAGTTAAGTTAATTATTAACTATGGTTAATCATATATTAATTAAATAATCACAAAACCCATTAATGTAAAAGCTAACAAACTAAACAAGGCCTAAGATTTTCCCTATAAAACCCCCTTGAGGCCACAGGCCCCTCCCCATTTCTTCTCTTCATTTTCTTTCTAAAAATACACTAAACTCCATTGTTAATCTTCAAGAGCTCCAAGTGTTATCATAGTATAACTTGCCAAGATCATCAATCTCCTTCTTCTACTTTCCTAACTTGAGGTAACACGATCATCTCTTCCATTCCTATGATCTTAGTCTTTCTATTTCATAGTTTTTCATTTCTAGATCTATAACTTTAAATAATTCTAGAAAATTGTAGAAAAATCATAGAAATGTTAAACCAATTTCTATGATCTAGTTATGATATTTACTTTCATTATCTAAGAGCATGGAATCAAAAACATTTTCCTTCTCTAACAACCATTGTTGGTCGAACCTAGGTGTGAAAATGAGTTTGGTGTTTTGTTTTTATTTTTGAAAGTTAGCACTTGAATTAAGTTCTACAATACTTGTGTCTGATATTTTTTTCTCATTATTTTGCCGCTTTTATGGAGGTTTCTAAAATAAGTATTTCAACATTTTGAACTTCTTTTTGGAAGTTTTAACAAATATGATTTACTAATTATTTATGTGAAATAGGAACCAAATGATTTTTTATTGGTTGCATTATTATAATCTATATAACGTTTTCCGCTTTTAGTGTTGATAAATATGCATTATCTGTTTGTAATTTGACAACGATGAGATTTTTTAAACATCAATTGTGATAACAAAAAATTAAAATAAACATATATTTAAAATAACAATATTCTTCATATACTTTTCTTCTCCATAAAAACAAATTATCTATATTTAAATATTTTTTATATCAGTAAAATATTGTGTTCTTACCAATGTCGCTCTGTGCGTTGCTGCATTGCATAAATGGAAATTAATAAGTTTTTTTTTGCAAGATAAATGGTAATTAGTTAGATACTCGATTAAAATGATTTTGATATTTATGTATATGATATTTGATATTTAACTTTAAAACAATAATTTTTTATATTACTAAAATATACTTAAAATATTTTTTTAACTATATATGTATATTATATGGGGTCGAAATCTTACATGCTTATATTTAAATTTTTATCAGGTGTCATCATCAGGTTCAATCATTATACAATAATCATCTTAAACGAATTTCCAAAAATGGAAATATTCACTGAAAACATACAATGGAAGATAAAAAAAAGCCGAGGTATTGAATTAAAGCATGGTTCTAATGCATTAAAATAATAGAAAAATAAAGCAGATAATTAGTCACATGATTTTATTTATAAAATAGAGGGAATAAATCTATATAAATTTTATTTTTTATTTTATTAGTTCTCTTTATTTATTTTTTTAAAAACCGTCGATAAATTTTTCATAATTTTTTTTTTCTCAAAATACAAAGAATTTATTTACATTTTATATACCTTTTATTTACATCTAGCAGTTTGATTTTAAGTTTTATGTTAAACTTTTCATATTCCTAAAGTTTTCACCTCAAAAAGTAATGAATTATCATTTTGTTATGATATTCTTTTTACAAACTAAAAATAAGGGGAAAATAATATCCCCAATAAAGTTGTGATAATTTTTATCACGTGTTTCTCAAACAAGGATAAGTTATTTCTAACTTATATTTTTTTTAAAAATGAATACACTAGGTTGATGTTGCTTAAAGTGCAAAATTTTATCACATCTAATTAAATACTAATTTCCTAATCTATTGCAAATGAGCTTATTGCAATTATGTATATATGTTACCGTTTTCCTTTTGACAAACAAAAGTATGGGGGAAATAACTTATTGAACAAGGATCAATTAATTTCTATCATATATTTTTTTAAAAACATGATTTAATACACTAGGAATATGCTGCTTAAAGTCCAATTTTTTATCACATCTAATTATTATAATTTAATAAGAATTTTCTAATCTAATCCAAATGAACTTTTTACAATGAATTACATATGTTATGATTACAAATAAGGATAAAAATAACTTCTCGAACAGGGATTTGTTAATTCCTATCATATATATTAAAGAAACAATTTTTTTAAAAGAAACGTGATTTAAAACACTAGGATTGCTTAAAGTGTAATTTCTTAACGCATTGAATTATTATCATAATCTTATAATCATTTTGTAATCTAATTCAAAAGAGCTTTTTTAATGAATAAAATTTATGTTAATTTAAGTAATTTCTATCTCCTATTCCAAAGAAAAATGTTTGCAAAAAAAAAAAATTTCAAACAAGTATGTGTGAATTTATGTGGTGTATTTTATTGAAAGATGATTTAATATACATGTTGCTTAACGTGCAATTTCTTTACAAATCAAGTTATTATAATTTTATAATCATTTTCTAATCTAATCCAAATGAGCTTTTCACAATGAATTACATATTTTATGATTTTCCTTTTACAAACAAAAATAAGGGAGGAAATAACTTCCCGAACAAGGATCGATTAATTTCTATCATGTATTTTAAAGAAACATGGTTTAATATATTAGGTTAATGTTGCTTAACATGCAATTTCTTTATTTATTGTTGTAATAGATGTTTATGGTTTTTTTTATTATATCCATATCTATCCATCTATTAATATATATATCCATTTCAAAATATGCATTTGAAAGTAGTTTGTTCATTCAATTTCATCTATATCTTATACCAGTTTTTTACATGAAAAATAATTGTTTTTATTTATAACTTCCTAAACAATAGGTGAAAGCAACGGGCCTTATCTATAATACTTCTAAATTTTTTAAGTTTTTTTCTTTTTCTTACTCAATGAATCAAATTCTTATTCAATAACATATTAAACGTCGCTCGTGTGATGCACGGGTAAAAACACTAGGAGCTTATATCCAAGAGCTTAAGTTTAACAACAATCCCTAGCTTAACTTTCTAATTATGGCTGAAATTGTCATGGAAAAGAAGTTTGGTGTTTTTGTTTAATTTGTGAACCAATGCTTGATTCATGCTCACTAATACTCTAAGATCATTTATCTAAGTGATTAAGTTGATTTGAAAATTCTAACCTATTTAGCCATTGGAGGCCGAAACCCTAAGAGAAAGAGATTAAACGATTTTGTTCATATTTCCAAAGGATAGCAATTTATCCTAACTAGCTAAGATCTAAGTAATTATTATCCAAAGGATTAGAATGAGAAAATGACCCTAGCCTATTTTTGAATTGATGGCCGAAACCTAGCATTAATGTATCAAAGTGGATTAGTGTGATTAATTATAGTTATGTTGTTTGGTTGAAGGAGAAATTGTTAAATTGTGGTGTGATAACGAGGAACGTCAGATTCGGGATTCCGGTGATAACTCGGGTGAGGAAAAGAATCAATCTACAGTCGTAATCGATAAGTACTATATTATATGATAATTGTGTAGGGCGACCAAAACCCTACTAGTAGTCGAGTAATCGACAAGACCAAAATCACATTGGAAATCTTTACTGTAAAACCAATGGTGATTCAGGGATTGTAGGTTTATCGACGTTATGATTGTTTTATATTGCTTATGGTTGATTTGACTTTATTATCATTATTGAATTGATATTGTGTTCTTTTGGTGATATTGGAATATGTTGTTGATATTGTGTTATGCATGATCTGCCTGGTTTTAATATTGTGCTTAGTGGATTTTAGGCAAAGATATATGTTGTTTGGGAGATAATTGTTTGGGGTGTGAGGATGATGGTGATTTAGAGGTGCCTAGCCTAAACTAATTATTTCAAAGAGGAGTTGTGACATAGAACATGTGTTGAGGTTTTGATGGAAGGTTAAGGCACTACGTTGTTGTTAATGTGGGTCGGTGAGATTCATGTGTTTGCATTGTTGTTCACAACCGTGTATTTGGAATACACGAGGTCAGGAGTTCTCGCTAGTCCGTTCCACCTTAGATATAGGCTGTGCAGCTATAGTGTCATTGAATTTCATGAGCACCCTCGGGAGTGGACATGGTGTGCACCGGGATAATCGTGCAGCTATAGTGTCATTGCTTCGCGTGAGCATTCTCACCATGGAAGAGAATGTGCACCGGGAATTTGGAACCTGTCGCTTGAACAACTGACTGACTTTCCCAACGAGGAATGCGTGAAGGAATTAGTAGTGGCCACGGTCAGCATAAAGAGTTAGGTTGCATGAGTATGGGTAGAGATTGATATAGTGATTTAAGGATGATGGTTGGTTTTGAATGATTTACGTCTGTGACAATTTCTGTATAATATGCTATGACTCCGTTCCGCTTTTTGATGATAGAATTGCTTCTTATCCCCTATATTTCTATATTTTTGGTGTGTCTACTTTATTTACGTTAGAAGACCTGATGGAGGAATATGTTGTAGAGGAGCTGGATGGAGCTCTATATGAAACGAAGGTTGCTGAGGAGTTGGACGGAACTCCTTACGAACTAGAGGCGGGAGGTCGAGCTGTGACCCATGGTGATTAGAGTATAGACAGTATGGTCAGTGTGTCTAAAAAGTATTTTTATATTTTCCGCTAAGTATGACTTTTGTTAAGTATATGCCTGTGAGGGATCCTACCGAGAGGATATCCTCAACCGTGTTTTGTAATATGTTTATAAGACTTATGTGTGTATGTATAACATAAATATGGTGTATTGTTTTTTATTAACTAAAGTTGCATGTTATTTAACTTAAGTTTTTAATTTCTTCGTATTTTCGGGTCACGTTTAACGTTAAGAATGCGGATAAGTTTTAAATAAATAATTAAAGGCACAACGGGGTGTCTCATTTTGGTATCAGAGCAGTGCGATTCTAATCGGACTGTGAGGTCTAGGTTGTTGTTACTGGCCGTGTTTAGTTGAATCCACATCGGATTTTGACTATGCTTAGAAGTTGGGTAGTATGTTCAAACTTGATGGGATAACTAACATTAGTATGGTATAAACGAAAATTTTGAACCTTAGAACCATTCTTTCTTGTCTTTTGGTTGAAAACATGGTATTTATAAAAAATGAGCAGTGATAATCGATTATAGGAACCACATAATCCAATATCTACTTTCTGTTTTCTCAGTTTGTTGTTTCAGAAGCCCAATAATCGATTATTACCATGCCATAATCAATTATATTGGCTCAATAATCGATTATCCTGATGAGATAATTGATTATTTGCTATCTGATTATCATTTTGATGTTACAAAAACCCAATAATCGATTATGACCATGACATAATCGATTATATTGCTTCAAAATTCAACTTTTAATTGTTTTGATCATCAATACTAAACCTCCAAGTAATTCTTAGAACTTCAACTTAATTCTAGAATAAGGTTTCTCATTTGGTGGTATGGCATATAGTATTTATATACTTGATTATGTGATATTATATGTCATACTAATGAGAGCGGATGATTTTTGTTCCAGAATCATGGCTCGAGGAAGAGGACGTCCAACCAACAGTGGTGATAGAACTCCGAAAAGAATTATAGGAACTGTCAACAATGACACCAATGGAGGAGAGTCATCTGCAACTCCCAATACCATGGAAACGATAGCTGCTTTTATGCTATTACAAACTCAGCAGAATGCTGAGATGTTGCAGGTGAACAGAGAGCAGCTGAAACTAAAGAATCCGAGGAGGGTTGCAGCAGCTGAAGATGCCGGATTGGCTACTTTTCTGAAAGGGAAGCCACCTCAATTCCGAGGAGAGTATGACCCAGAGAAGACTGAATGGTGGATACAAGAAATAGAGAAGATATTTGAAACTGTGCACTGCAACGATGATAGGAATGTGACTTATGATGCCTTCATGCTAACTGAAGGAGCAGGGTTCTGGTGGAAAGGCAAGAAAAGGCTATTGGGAGCTGAGGGCAGAAACATTAAGTGGCCATTATTCACTGATTGTTTCTTCGAAAAATAATTTCCGCGTCTAGTTCGACACGAGAAGGAAAAATAATTCACAAACCTCAAACAAGGCAACATGTCTGTTGGTGATTATGCATCACGTTTTGAGGCGTTGATCAAGTTTTCAGAATTCTTTCAGAGGTTTCCAAGTGAGGACTGGAAATGTAGGAGATTTGAGGAATGACTTAGAAATGAGCTGCAGAGGGTTATGGTGTCTCTAGACATTCAGTATTTCCTGAAACTGGTGGAGAGATGCAGTGCTATTGAAAGTATAGATCTAAGGATGGCCAATGAGTAGAAACAATTAAGGAGTGAAGGTCTTAACCAATCAAATTTTCAGAGGCGCGAAGGAAGTGGTTCTTAGTGGAGGCAGAGACCATATTCTAGACCAACACAAACACCTGCATCAGCACCGGTGGCTAGAACGGGTCTGCAACCGCAAGACTTAGTTTTCTTTAGATGTGGAGGACCGCACTATGCTAGGGACTGTATGAACAGGCCTAGTTGTTTCAACTGTGGGAAACCAGGTCATATGACACGAGACTGCAGACAGCGGTTTGTGCAACAACGGCAACTGCGGGAAGAGGAGCTGGGAACAATAGAGGTGGAGTTGGGAGAGGAGTTCCGGCAGCAAGACCACAAGCCACTGGAAGAGTGTTTACCGTGAGGGGAGCTGAATCCTCTCAATTTACTGATCTTATACAAGGTATATGTTTGATAGCTGATAGACTCTCGTACGTGTTGTTTGACTCAGGTGCAACACATTCATTAATCTCGCATGAGTGTGTGGATCATTTAAATTTAATTGTTTCCAAATTACCTTATACTCTTACATTATCTACTCCAACCAATAATCCTTTAACTACTATGTCTGTTTGTTTACAGTGCCCTATAGTTGTTGAGAATAGGACATTTATTGTAGACCTTATATGTTTGCCTATGCAATAGATAGATGTTATTCTTGGCATGGATTGGCTTTCGGCTAACCATGTAGTGCTAGATTGTTCTAGCAAGACTTTATCATTTCCCGAACCTCCTAGTATAGTATATGCCAATGAAGGAGTATCTATGAAGAGTGACAACTCTCAGAAGTTCGTGATGCTTTTCGCAGTGGAAGCTAATGAGACTCCTCACATAGATTCTATGCCTATTGTGAGAGAGTTTCCTGAATTTTTCCCTCCAGACGTTCCAGGTTTGCCACCAGAACAGGAGGTGGAATTCACCATAGACCTTGTACCGGGGACATTACCTATATCTATAGCACCCTATCGAATGTCACCTGTTGAGTTGGTTGAGTTGAAGAAACAATTGGATGACATGTTAGGAAAGTAATTCATCATACCGAGTGTTTCACCGTGGGGAGTACCAGTGTTGTTCGTTAAAAAGAAATATGTGAGTGCTAGGTTGTGCACGGATTATAGGCAGTTGAATAAAGTGACGATCAAGTATAAATATCCGTTGCCTAGGATAGATGATCTGATGGATCAGTTGAAAGGAGCAGTAATGCTTTCTAAGATTGATTTGAGGTCTGAATACCATCAGATTAGGGTAAGAAAATAAGATATACTTAAAACCACTTTTAGGACGAGGTTTGGACATTACGAGTATTTAGTTATGCCTTTTGGTGTGACTAATGCTCCAGCAGTGTTGATGGATTATATTAACCGAATCTTTAGCCCATTCCTCGATAAGTTTGTCGTTGTGTTCATCGACGATATTCTTATCTATTCTCGTACGTGGGAAAATCATGAGGAGCATTTGAGAGTAATTCTGCAAGTTTTGAAGGATAGGCAGCTTTATGCCAAACTTTCTAAGTGTGAGTTTTGGATGGAGGAAGTTTAGTTTCTAGGTCATGTGATCAATAAAGAAGGAATAGCAGTAGATCCAGCTAAGGTTGAGGCAGTTCTTAAGTGGGAACGACCTAAGACGATAAGTGAGGTACGAAGCTTTTTAGGATTAGCTGGATACTATCGAAGGTTTATATAAGGATTCTCGAAGATTGCGTTGCCTATGACTCAGTTGATGAGGAAAGATACAACTTTTGTATGGACATATAAGTGTGAGCAAATTTCCAAATGTTGAGGGATGGGTTGACTACATCACCTGTGTTGACTTTACCCGAACATTTAGGACAACTCGACGTATACTGTGATGCGTCATACCAAGGTTTGGGATGTGTTTTGATGCAAGAGGGAAGAGTTGTGGCTTATGCTTCCCGACAGTTGAGAATTCATGAGAGAAATTATCCGACTCATGATTTGGAGTTAGAAGCAATAGTGTTTGCATTGAAGATGTGGCGACACTTTTTGTAAGGGGCAAAGTTTAATGTCTTCAGTGACCATAAGAGTATGAAGTATCTATTCGATCAGAAAGAATTGAATATGTGACAACAGAGATGGATGAAGTTTATCAAAGATTATGATTTTGATTTATTGTATCATCCTGGAAAGGCGAATGTTGTAGCTGATGCTTTGAGTAGGAAATCTTTGCATGTATCTGCCATGATGGTTAATGAGTTAAAGTTGCTTGAACGGTTCAGGGATTTGAACTTAGGAATGGAGTTGGTTGAGGATAAAATTGTTTAAGTATGATCACTATTTGTAGTGATTTTATGAAAGATCTTAAAGATAAACAAGTTCAGGATCTATATCCTTAGGAGATAAGTAAAGGTATAGATGAAGGAAAAGTTTCTGAGTTTAGTAGAGGAATAGATGGTGTGTTAAGGTTTAGAGATAGAATATGTGTGCTAGAGGATGCAGAACTTAGGAAGATGATTTTAGAGGAAGCACATAAGAGTAAGTTGAGTTTTCATCCTGGATACACTAACATGTATCGGGATTTAAAGAAAATGTTTTGGTGGACAAGGATGAAGAAGGAAGTAGCGGAGTATGTTTTATCTTGCCTGGTTTGTCAGAAGGCTAAGATTGAACATCAGAAGCCAGCATGCTTATTATAATCTTTAGATATCCCAGAGTGGAAATGGGATAGCATAGCTATGGATTTTTTGGTCGGATTACCACGGACTCCTAAGAAGCATGATGCGATTTGGGTTATCATTGATAGGTTGACGAAGTGTGCTCACTTCTTACCTATTGGTGAAAGTTATAGTTTGGAGAAGTTAACCCAGATTTACATCAACGAAGTGGTTAGGTTACATGGTGTGCCATCGAGCATTGTCTCAGACCGAGATCCTAGATTCACATCTAGATTTTGGAGACAATTGCAAAATGCCTTGGGAACAAAGTTAAGAATGAGTTCTGCTTATCATCCCCAGACCGACGGACAGTCAGAGAGGACAATTCAATCATTGGAGGATCTACTGAGAGCTTGTGTGATAGAGCATACTAGCAGTTGGGATAGGTTATTACCATTGATTGAATTCACTTATAACAATAGTATCAGAATAACACCATACGAGGCTTTGTATGGCAAGAAGTGTAGGATCCCGTTATCTTGGTATGAGATTGGTGAAAGCCAAGTTTTGGGTCCAGATGTGGTGCAACAAACTATGGAACAAGTCAGAAAGATAAGGGAAAATATGAAGGAAGCACAGGGTAGACAGAGGAACTACAGTAACAAGAGGGGGAGACCATTAGAATTCCAGGAGGGTGATCACGTGTTCTTGAGAGTTACTCCAAAAACTGGAATTGGCAGAGCTATCAAGTCCAGAAAACTTACCCCTCGATTCATTGGACCTTTTCAGATTCTTCGATGGATTGGTCTAGTAGCTTACCATATTTCCTTATGAATCTGAGTCTATACAACTGCGAGAGAATCTAGAGTATGAGGCTTTACCTAAAAGGATAGCAGATGGAGAGATTAAGGAGCTTCACGGTAGTCAAATTCCTTTGGTTAAGGTCATATGGGGGTAGACTACTGGATTTGCTACTTGGGAATGCGAGGCGGCTATGCAATAACAATATCCACATCTTTTCTGAGGTACGTAAATTCAGAGGACGTAATTTTCTTCTAAGAGGGGTAGTAATGTAATAGTTAGATTTCAATTACGTTGTTTAATCGGGTAAAAATATAATTATTTATATTTTAATCTGAGAGCTATAAAATTATTTTAAATAATATAAAATCATATTCATAGTCTATCTTACGGTAGAAGGTTACGGTAAAAGTTTGAGTTGAAAATTAAGATGGAGCCCGGTCTGCGTTTTCACTGACAGTAAGATTTTACTGAGCAGAAACCCTAATTTCGACTCGTGAATGAAACCATTAGGTTTTATATTTTATTCCGGAGTATTTTCCAAGTTTCGAAAAAATTCGTTACGAACGAAATTAATATTATTTTATTCGGGTGTAATCGTTAAGAAAACACGTAAAATCTAAATCTGGGGATGAGTCGGGTAAACAATGGAGTCGATTATGGAGCGAAGGTATTAGGAGAGATTAATGTAGCAAAGAGGACAAGGAGTCCGGCCTTAAATTTTCAGTGATTGGGAATTTTCAAGTGAAATGACCAAAATGCCCCTAGCTTAACCTAACCGACGTTGAGTTAAATTTTAACCATGGTTAAGTAACAATGGTTAATTCTTGTGGACAAGAAGCAGCCACACCTCTCATTTAATGTGAGCCACATGTTCATTAACCATAGTTAGCAAAGTAACCTTAGTTAAGTTAATTATTAACTATGGTTAATCATATATTAATTAAATAATCACAAAACTCATTAATCTAAAAGCTAACAAACCAAACAAGGCCTAAGATTTTCCCTATAAAACCCCCTTGAGGCCGCAACCCCCTCCCCATTTCTTCTCTTCATCTTCTTCATTTTCTTCCTAAAAATACACTAAACTCAATTGTTAATCTTCAAGAGCTCCAAGTGCTAACATGGTAGAATTTGCCAAGATCATCAATCTCCTTCTTCTACTTTCCTAACTTGAGGTAACATGATCATCTCTTCCATTCCTATGATCTTAATCTTTCTATTTCATAGTTTTTCATTTCTAGATCTAGAACTTGAAATAATTCTAGAAAATTGTTGAAAAATCATAAAAATGTGAAACCAATTTCTATGATCTAGTTATGATCTTTACTTCATTATCCAAGAGCAAGGAATCAAAAACATTTTTCTTCTCTAACAACCATTGTTGGCCGAACCTAGGTGTGAAAATGGGTTTGGTGTTTTGTTTCTATTTTTGAAAGCTAGCACTTCAATGAAGTTCTATAATACTTGTATAACTTATATCCAAGAGCTTAAGTTCAACAAAAATCCCTAGCTTAACTTTCTAATTAAGGCCGAAATTGTCATGGAAAAGAAGTTTTGTGTTTTTGTTTAATTTGTGAAAACCAATGCTTGATTCATGCTTACTAATACTCTAAGATTATTTATCGAAGAGATTAAGTTAATTTGAAAATTCCAACCTATTTAGCCATTGGAGGCCGAAACCCTAAGAGAAAGAGATTAAATGATTTTGTTCATATTTCCAAAGGATAGCAATTTATCCTAACTAGCTAAGATCTAGGTAATTATTATCCAAAGGATTGGAATTAGAAAATGACCCTAGCCTATTTTTGAATTGATGACCGAAACCTAGCATTAATGTGTCAAAGTGGATTAGTGTGATTAATTATAGTTATGTTGTTTGGTTGAAGGAGAAACTGTTAAACTATGGTGTGATAACGAGGAATGTCAGATTCGGGATTCCGGTGATAACTCAGGTGGGGGAAAAGAATCAATCTACCGTCGGAATCGATAAATAGTATATTATATGATAATTGTGTAGGGCGACCTAAACCCTACTAGTAGTCGAGTAATCGACAAGACCAAACTCACATTGGAAATCTTTTCTGTAAAACCAATGGTGATTCGGGGATTGTAGGTTTATCGACGTTAGGATGATTTTATATTGCTTATGGTCGATTTGACTTTATTATCATTATTGAATTGATATTGTGTTCTTTTGGTGATATTGGAATATGTTATTGATATTGTGTTATGCATGATCTGCCTGGTTTTAATATTGTGCTTAGTGGATTTTAGGCAAAGATATATGTTGTTTGGGAGATAATTGTTTGGGGTGTGAGGATGATAGTGATTTAGAGGTGTCTAGCCTAAACTAATTATTTCAAAGAGGAGTTGTGACATAGAACATGTGTTGAGGTTTTGATGGAAGGTTAAGGCACTACGTTGTTGTTAATGTGGGTCGGTGAGATTCATGTGTTTGTATTGTTGTTCACAACCGTGTATTTGGAATACACGAGGTCAGGAGTTCTCGCTAGTCCGTTCCACCTTAGATATAGGTTGTGCAGCTATAGTGTCATTGAATTTCATGAGCACCCTCGGGAGTGGACATGGTGTGCACCGGGATAATCGTGCAGCTATAGTGTCATTGCTTTGCGTGAGCATTCTCACCATGGAAGAGAATGTGCACCGGGAATTTGGAACCTGTCGCTTGAACAACTGACTGACTTTCCCAACGAGGAATGCGTGAAGGAATTGGTAGTGGCCACGGTCAGCATAAAGAGTTAGATTGCATGAGTATGGGTAGAGATTGATATAGTGATTTAAGGATGATGGTTGGTTTTGAATGATGTTATTTCTGTGACAATTACTGTATAATATGCTATGACTCTGTTCCGCTTTTTGATGATATAATTGCTTCTTATCCCCTATATTTTTGTATTTTTGGTGTGTCTACTTTATTTATGTTAGAAGACCCGATGGAGGAATATGTTGCTGAGGAGCTGGACGGAGCTATGTATGAAACGGAGGTTGCTGAGGAGTTGGACGGGACTCCTTACGAACCAGAGGCGGGAGGTCGAGCTGTGACCCATGGTGATTAGAGTATAGATAGTATGGCCAATGTGTCTAAAAGGTATTTTTATATTTTCCGCTAAGTATGACTTTTGTTAAGTATATGCCTGTGAGGGATCCTACTGTGAGGATATTCTCAACCGTGTTTTGTAATATGTTTATAAGACTTATGTGTGTATGTATAACATAAATAGGGTGTATTGTTTTTGATTAACTAAAGTTGCATGTTATTTAACTTAAGTTTTTAATTTCTTCGTATTTTCAGGTCACGTTTAACGTTAAGAACACGGGTAAGTTTTAAATGAATAATTAAAGGCACAACTAGGTGTCTCGGCCTCACCTTACCGACATTACACCACTGCAGATCACTGGAGAATTTTCGATCATCATTTCTGGCACTATACGGCCTCCTTCACCAAGGCATCCAAGCTTTCGACTATACCATCTTTGTTGCTCTTTGGGAAGAACTTCAAGATAGGAAATCCTTCATTCTTTTCGGCCAAATCCCTATATTCTCAGCATCCAGATTTGCAATCACTACATTGTCACGCTCTGGTTCAGCTGTTAGCCCCACTACATTGGATGGAGCCATAGTATTCTTCACATTTGTTCCTCCTTTTGTATTTAAAAACTCAGCAAGTGCTTTTGCAGTGCATGGCCCCTCTAAATCAGCTATCTTGATCTCTGTCTCTGTCTTTAGCACCTTCTTGTCACTCACGGTTGAAACTGAAATGCAAGAACACCTTCCCTGCTTCAAACTGGGTTCTTGAACCCATTTCTCCTCTGTAAAAGATTTCTCTTTGGTCTTGTGTGCAGCACTTCTCTTCACTTTATCAGCACCTCCATAGGAATATTGAAAAATATCCCATGCTTCTTTGGCATTCTTGGTAGTCGAGATCTTCTCAAGATTGACCTCATCCACATATTAATGGAAAATGAAGAGAGCCTCACCATCTCTCTTCTTGGAAGCACTCCCTTCCACATCATCAACACCTTCCATCACAATTTCCAGCACATCATGGAAATCAAAGATGATTCTCATCGTCACCACCCAACGATGGAAGTTCTTGCCATCAAGAACTGGTAAAGGGAAATCCACATCCATAATCTCCACACTTTCTTCCGCCATGGATACACTCTCCCAAGATCGTTATAGCTCTAGATACCACTGTTAGTACAAGAACACTCCTAATTCTTACACACACTCGCAAAGAATCAGAGAAATCAAAGAGAGAATAGAGAGAAAGAAGAATATCACAAAACTGAAATTTTCTATTCACTAATTTCACACTTCACACACTTACACATTTCACACATCTACAATACACTAGGTACTCTCTATTTATAATAGAGCACTTACACATTAGTCACACTAACAACTAACTAATTCTCTAACTATCTAACAAACTCAACAACTAATACAACTAATATTTGAATTATCTCCAATATTTAGGGCAATAGAAAGATGGTTTTGAGTTAGGAGATGGCGAAATGAGAATGAACCACTCTCTCCAATTTTTAATTATGTGCCATGGAGTAAAGTGAGCTCATGAAACAGTCCTTTACTCATCATTTACTCCACCGAGGAAACGGAAAAAAGGGGAAATGGATAAATGGTAGGGGACTATAAAAAAAATCTTACATTTTTGTTTAAATCAGTGATGGATTATTGTCAACTAGTAATAGAATAATCAATATCGGTGAAGATGGCAGCTCGCACATTGTACAAATTGTCGTCTAGCGAATCGTTACTCGAAGAGCGGGACCACAGTAGCGTGGGGGAGAACGATATTCACAAAAATGCCTTCAAAGCAGAAGAAGGAAAAACAAACACCTGGATTTTCCTTTGCCTCGTATTACGCACAGAAGCCGAAGCCATCTTTTAAAATCACCGCAGAGATGTTGATGTTGGTGAGAGAACACAATTCGCTGAAGACCAATTTCGAAATTGTGAATGTTGATATTAAGAGATCCTCAGATAACATCAAAGCAGTGAAAGAAGAGCTGCGTAATGCATTGCTTGATATTGCAATGTTGAAGGTGAAGTATAAGAAACATGAAAAACTCTTGAAAGAATTTGAGTCTACTCAGAAATGTTGTGATGATGTTAGTGAGTTATTACAGATGTTGGCTGATCTAGAGCAAGACGAAAATATAGATGAATTGAACAAACAACTGGATGGTTTGTCTTTGAAGCTAGATTCTGCAGAGGAAACAATTGGAACTCGTGATAAATAGTTGAATGAGCTCAGCTGAGCTCTGTGACATAAGAAACTGGGAGAAGTTGCACAGAGAGAACTGAACGAGGTTTGGTTTTGTGGCTGGTTGGTTCGAATTGTGGCTAAAACTGAAAGTAGTTTTATTTGGATAGTTGAATATTGTTTGTAGGTACTCTTTTGTGTTGTTTATCTTTCGTTTTGTAGATATTTGTTAACAGATTGTCTAACCTGTTCTCGTGATTGGTACATTTAGCACTCTAGTATCTGCTATAGAGTTGATTCAACTGGTTACTGAGGAATAGGAGAAAAATGTTACTTGTTACAGTTGAACTTAGATTGATAGAGCCTTGACTGATATTTTTCTTAATTTTAGTAGATTTAGAAAAGAAAAGAAAATTATTAGTGAAAGAAAATAGAATAATCACTAAAAATAATTGCAAGTAAATAAATTATTAACAATTTAATATATTCATTATTTTTTAAATATATTAATAATATCCTTTTAAAATTATTTAAATTTACACTTCAATGACGGAATTAGCGACAAATTTTTGAGTTATGGATTTTCACATGGAATGCCAGTGGCGAATTTAGTGACGTATATTCAGCGACATCATATATCCATTGGTAAATTCATGGTAAATTCAAATCAAAACATCAATGACGAATTTAGCGACGCGGTGCCTCACGATGAATATTTCTTGTCGCTAATTCGTCATTAATGTCAAAGAAATAATTATGAGACGAGATTTTCGACGAGAAAATATTTCGTCATTAAATCTGTCGCAAAATAGTAAATAATTAGATATTGTAAATCATAACACAATTTGTCGCATTTTGCAACGGATATGTTGTCGTTGCTATATTTTGTCGCTAATTTCAACATTTTTAGTAGTGGCATATGGGAGTACGGGACAACTGTAGATACATGAGTGTGAGAGAGTATCAAGGAATCTTGTACTTTGACGTGACATAAGAATACATATTGAAATGTGAGTGTGTTGTACAAATATTATATCATTAATAATGTACAAAATATGGGACCGAGTTAGGAAAACGTTTTTGGACAACTACTATGGACAACATATGAGATTATGGGACAATCGTAGATGCATGTGAGTATGTAGAGTATCAAAGTATCGTGTATTTTATGGTGATGTGGGAATACGTATTGAAATGTGAGTGTGTTGTATAAATTTGTCTCATTTGTATTGTACAAATAATGAGACTGAGTTAGGAAAATGTTTTTTTGACAACAATTATGGACAACATGTGGGAGTACGAGATAACAATAGATACACGAGTGTGGGAGAGTATCAAAGTATCTTGTATTTTGAGGTGGTATAGAAATACGTATTGAAATGTGAGTGTGTTGTACAAATGTTGTATCATTTATCATTTATGTTTTACAAATAAGGTGACTGAATTGGGAAAACGTTTTTGGACAACATATGAGAGTACTGAACAACCATAGATAATTGAGTATCGAGAGTATCTTAGTATCGTGTATTTTATTGTGATGTAGGAATACATATTGAAATGTAAATGTGTTGTACAAATGTCGTATTATTTATATATTATGTACAAATAACGAGACTGAGTTAAGAGTACAGCTTTCGGACAACAACTATGGACAACATATGAGAATATGGGACAATCGTAGATGCATGTGAGAATGGTGTCAAAGTATCATGTATTTTAAGGTGATGTAGGAATACGTATTGAAATATGAGTGTGTTTTACAAATATTGTTTCATTTGTGTTGTACAAATAACGTGTTTGGAGCTAGAAAACATTTTTTGGACAACTATGGACAACATATGAGAGTACGTGATAATCGTAGACACATGAGTGTGGATTAGTATCAAAATATCTTGTATTTTGAGGTGATGTAGGAATATGTATTGAAATGTGAGTTTGTTGTACAAATGTTCTATCATTTATGTTGTACAAATAATGGGACTAAGTTAAGAAAACATCTTTTAGACAACTATGAACAACATATGAGAGTACGAGACAATCGTAAATACATGTGAGTATGGAGAGTATCAAAGTATCATGTATTTTTAGGTGATGTAGGAATACGTATTGAAATGTGAGTATGTTGCACAAATGTTGTCTCATTTGTGTTGTACAAATAACGAGACTGTTTTTTAATTATGTCATCTAATCCAATCCAAACCGCATGATGTTTGTATCATTGAATCAAATGGTTTTTTGGCTCAAAACCGATCCAATCCATTCCGCGATCACCCCTATTAGTGATAATTGTTGGCATGAGGATCATATGGATAAAGTTTGGTGAAGTTCTTGACAAGGTAGGAGAGGAGGAAACCCCATTACAGGTGAAATTGAATGGACTTGTTACAATTGTTGACAATGTTGGTTTGACATTTGCTCTGCTAACATTTGTTGTGCTGACAATAAGGCTTGTGGTGTAGAAAGCACTTCATGTTGAGTTTAATAATTAAGTCTTCAAATGATGCAATGAAGCTACTCAACTACTTTGCTATTTTTGTAGTCATGGTTGTTGTTGCAGTTCGTGAAGGCTCATCATTGGCTGTGACACTCAACCTTGCTTTTGCTGTGAAAAATTAATGAATGGCAGGGCACTATTAAAGCATCTTTCTGTATGTGAGGCAATGGGTTCAACCAGTTGTATTTATGTAGGCAAGACAGGGACATTGACCACTAACCATATGGTGGTTGCTAAAATATGGATATGCGGAAAAGCTATAGACTTGAGAAGTAATAATGACGAGAAACTGAAAATGGACATATCTGATGGAGTTATAAGCATACTTTTGCAGGCTATATTTCAAAATATTGCTTTCGAAATGGGTAAGAATTTTTAAAATTGCAACCATAGTCTAGGAGTCCAATGTCTTGAAACTGTAGTGGTAAGTGGTATGCAAATATCAAGCAGAGATGAAGTCACAAATGTATGTATTGAAACAATATCAGATAAAAAAATTGTTTGGTTAGAAAATAACATCAATAGAAAATAGATGATGGATTTGGTTCCTAATGTTGTCATTTTATACATTGATATTAATTTAACCGATACATACATCCATATCTATATTTTGATACATATTCTGATTCGTCATCTTTTTCTTAAAATTATTTTAAAACTTTAAAAAATATATTTATATGATAAGCACCTGTGCGTGTCGCACACGAGTACTTACATTAATGATATTAAATATTGCCCATATATTTTTGCGAAATTAAACCCATATTACTTATATCCTTACATGTTATAAAGTTGAAAGCGACATAGACAAAATTGTTTTTGTTTCAAACAGTTTTTAATTTCCAAGGTTTTTCCCCGCTGGATCAAACCTATAATAATAAATAAAACTCTTCTAACTTCACTTCCTTCTTCATCTTCGCATTATGGGAGCAACTCTTTACATTCTCAAACTTCTCCATATCCTCCAAAAACCTCATTGTGCCTCAACACTCTCTTCAACAATGGCTTCCTCTGCTGCAAAGCCCACCACACATATCTGTTGACTTATCTTTGGCCATGAGAATGACAAAGGAGCATGAAAAATGAGAATAATAGGTAATGAAGGAAGCTGTGAGAAAATGACCAAACAGAACAAGAAAGGTGGAAGTCTTCTTCCCTTAGCTGGAACTATTGCTGTTCTAGCAATTGTCATCGCCACTATCAATCACCTTAGGGAAAAATTGCAAAGAAGAATGATAAGAAATGTCATCTTTCTTCTTTAAACAATTTTTTATTTTAAAACCTGTCTTCAATTTGATGATATGCATTTTTTATGTAGATCTTACGGGTTCTAACGATGCAGCGACTGGAAGAGATGGAGTGAACCTTGTTGCTTATGGTAACCAATGAACCAAGAAGTTGTTGGTACTGCGGTTGATCCACCATCTCACAATGTTACTAAAATCCAACCTACTACTAAAAGTTGCTTAGTTTAAATGGTCATTGAGGAGATTAACTAATTTAGTGCTATTTTTTAGAGAGGTGCAAATATTATTAATAACTTGGTTGCACCCCGAGCGTGAAGCCGATTGTGATAATAAAATGAATTTAGTTTGTGAAGAATTGATAAAAATAGAAGGATCGACCCAATTTCTTTACAATTATTCTACATATTTTTTTAATCAATTTTTGTTAACGTATCCCAGCTGTATATTGATTGACTGCCTCTATTATGTAACACCCCGATTTTTCTGCTTTCTAAGATTGATATAAATATAATTAAAAGTTTATATTTTTATCTGCGACTTAGAAAATGATTTTAGATAAACCAAAGTAATATTTATACTCTACTTTATCGTAGAGAGTTACGATTAAATTTTGGGTTGAAAATTCAGACGGAACCCGGTTTGCGTTTTCACTGACAGTAAGATTTTACTGCTCAAAAGACCTAATTTTGACTCGTGAACGAAATAGTTAAGGTTTTTATGGAGTTTCCAACAACTTTGGCTATTTAAAAATTTTTCACTTAAAAAATGAAATAATATATATATTATGCGGGCGTTATACGAAATCGGGGAAACAACGGAGCTGAATACGGGATTTTCGGGAACAGCTAACGGATAATACCAATGAGTCACATGAGACAAACCTATGTGGGTGATGTCATGAATGGAGTCATGAATCATCATGACTAACTTAGAGGAAATTGCAAATTGGTCCTTAAGCTTTTAGAATTTTGCAAAATGGTCCTTCAAAATATTTGTGCCTTGGTCCTTAAGTGACAAACTCCCTTGCTCCTTGACCCCTCATGTGCGCAGCCCACACCCTATAAATACACCCTCCCCACACTTCTTTTATTTCCTATTTCACTTTTGCAACATAAACACTTAGAACACATAAGCTTAACCTTTGATCTTTGCTTGGATTTGATCATTTCAGTTGCTTTTCTTCAATCTTCAAGAGGACAAGTATTGTTTGTCGTTGTGAATTTCGTGGAGGAAACCAGGTTCGAATCAGAGAACAATTCATGAAAAGAAATTTGGAATCTTTAAGAGGTAAGGGGAGCTTACCTGGGGGATTTTTCCCGATAATTATATGTGTGATTTAGTGTATGATTTGTAATATTTGGTTGAGATTCATGGTGGTTGTTTAATTCTGTGCTAAGCTGTTATTTTATTTGTGTTTGATTATCTGCAGTTATGCGTTATAATATGTTTTAAATACATGATATGAACTGTATTATCCGCTATAACATTGATGTGAAATATTTGATGATGTGGATTGTTGATTGAGAAGCCTGACAGTGGTCAGTGCTCATTTAATTAATCAGATAAAAGCTTCATGAAGAATATCCAATATTTAATTGAGAAATATTGAGATATAATATCATTTAAATATTAGATTTGATGAAAATAATAAATAGTTGAAATACTATTGTTTTAATGATTTAACGATGTATGAGTGATATTTGAGTCACAGTGAGGACGTAACCGTGAAATCATTTTAGAACTGCTAGGTTTTACGTGAGAAATTCTAAAATTATATAAAAAGTTATTTTTAGAAAATAACTTAATTATTATATTGAGAAAATTATTTTAAGAGAAAAAGTCAAATTTCTACTTAAAACACTTTTAAAATGCTAAACGACGGTTAATTTCGAAAATATTTATGGGAAGCATTCATAAAAACAGCAGTAATCATTCACATATGAATTTAGTTTTAGATCACTTATTTCTCAAGAATTAAAGTTTTACGGAAAAATATTTTCAGAGGAAAATGAATTTCTCTGTGATTTGATGATTTATAAATGAATTTCAAACCGAAAAGGATTTTTTGTAAATGAGTGTTACTCAACAGTGTTATTTCCGATAACTGAATAAGTTACGATGGTTTTGGTTTCGAACTTGTATTTTACAGAACAAAATGTTTTATATGTATTACCGGGCAGACGTGCCTACTTGATTTGTCATGATATCTTGACGGACAAGGTATTCATGACACGACTTTCCATTGCGTCTTAATGGACAATGTGTTTTTATGGATAAATATTCCATTTATCGCGGTGATCATCGTACCTTGACAGACAATGCGTCATGTAAATTTGATCATTGTACCCTAACGGGCAATGTGTTTTTATGGACAAAATGTTCCATTTATCGTGTTGAGCGTTGTACTAGAATGTTTGGACAATGTGCCATGTCTCGCGTTGACCATTGTGCCTTGATGGGCAATGTACCATGTTCTGTGCTGATCATCGTTCTGGGAGTTTTGGATGATGTGCCATTTGTTTTGTTGCCTATCGTGCCGGGAGTTCGGATAATGTGCCATTATGATGTTGACCATTGTACCAAGAGTTTGGACAATGTGCCGTTATGATGTTGACCATTGTTCTTTTGTTGACAATGTGTCATTAAAGAGCTTGATCAACTCATTTTACACGGCATTGTGATCTCCGGAGATTAGGTACAAAATTAGTTGATTATATGTGAAATGTCATTAATCTTTTTTAAATGACAATGATTGTTCGAGTATGAAAACCATTGGTAAATTACTTGTTATTTCTGAGAATTTTATGTTGTTATGACTATATATGTCTATATGCTGTTTTGTGTGTCACGCATGTAGTTATCGTGCTTATATCCATATATTGGTGTTTCACCCTTACAATATATCAGGTTTTACTCGTTTTTGCCTCTGTACCTTGATACTGGCAGTAGATGGCACAGAGGAAGTCTTAACTTCAATCGGGGATACTAATCTCGTTCCTTAAAGATGTTGGTAATAGTGGTGAGAAATACAGAGTTCTTCCATTAGGTGTTTTGTAGAGTGACCAGCTTAGGATTCTTCTTTGTGTTGTGTAATTTTTGAGAAAACCGGTTTATCGGATTCGGAAGCTCTTGGTATGACTGGTAATTTTTACGAAAACAATTTCAAGAACGCTTATATGTTGTGGTGACCCGATTTATGAATAAACCCAATTTATGTGTATCGTCAAGTCTAATGTGATTTTAGTTTTTTGGTGTGTGTATCACTTTACTGAAGTGTTAAGAAGGAAAAATTTTTACACCCGAGTTTTCTGTCTTAAAAGAAATAAATTTTCCGAAAGCAACCAACAAATAAATTTTTAATTTATTTCCGCACGTAGTAAGAAGTAATGGCCAAGGGGTGCTACACATTATGTTGTTGCTAGCAAATACCACTATTTTTGGTTTTGGATCTTCCAAATCATTTCCCGAGTTTCGAAAAAATTGTCATTTTCTTGTATCCGTGTCATATTGTAACTCGTGTCATACTACGGATCCGGGCTTCACAGCTCCTGAGACATTGATATTTTTTCCCTGCGAAAATTTTGTGAGTGCTTCAACCTTCAAGGATATTTAATGTTTGTTATTCTTAAAATAGACATAAGTTAGGTGTTGAAATTTATTTTCCATGGACAATCTCTGGAGTTTTGGGAGGTGTCTTTCTTTGCCAATATAAATGAATAATTACACAATTGGATTGGTCATTTGTTGGATTTATTATTAGTTGGTGTGTGATCAGGAAGAGGTACCATAAATTGAGAAAGAAACACATAAGCTTGATGTTGTTAACAAGGAGGGGAGGTATGTTAAGTTGCATAATATATGCAGCTACTGATGGGATAAACTTTTATTATAAGACATATTTAATTCAAGTACAAGGAATGGGTGATGAAATAGCAAGAGTACTCTTCTGCCATTTTTCATGTTTTTGCACTGACAATGATTACCTACCGCTTCAAGGAGGCAATGCAGTTATGTCTTTGTAAAGGTTTGAGTTTGAAGTGGTTTTGAAGACCATTGAAAAGTATAGTGTCCCATTTGCAGTTTGTGCCTCTCATTGCAGCCTAAGCATTAATTCATGGCATTTCCTTTTATGTAAGATTTCTTTCCATGGTTGTTAAGGCTTAAATTGGGAACATATGTATGAAATAAATACTTTAGTTACATGAATAGTAGATGTTAGTGGATGGAATCTGTTTTTTAAATTAATATTCAGAATTTGTTTTTCACACAAATATTGTCTTTTATTATCATTTTATTCCCAATTTAACACAAAAATTATAAAATAAAATTGAAACCGTGCAATGCGTGGGTCACAATCTAGTTTTACTTATTCACGAGGGTTGTCACATTTATACCCCTTATAACATAAATCTAAAATATATCAATATAAGTTTTAAAATAAAAGAAATATGGATTATGATTTTGTCAATGAGAGAGTATATATGCTGGACATTTGTATTGTTCAATTAATTATAAATGTATAAATTCACTCACTGGATTCAACTTGGGCAATAGCATTCTTCCTTCAAGAAATTAATCGCTATTAAAAACACATCAACATCTTGCATCTTTTATATTTTTTGTTTCGATTTTCTTTCCCCCTTTTATTCCACCAACCAAAAAGAGAGAAAAAAGTACAAACAAGATGTTGTAGCTAGCTAAGGCCCGATTAATCAACAGGAGGTTCATTTGGGGGAGTTGGGCCAAGCTTGTTTTAAAATTCTATAATCTGTCCCTCTCTGGAGTCAAAGATATTTTTATTTGGACTCTCATGAGTCTGGAGTCATTGAATCACCCAGTTGATTAAGCTACGAGATATAAATTATAAATATACAGATTAATGCACATCACCTCACTTTTTTTTTTTGAAAAAAAATGCGCCCTACTCATTTCTCATTCTCATATTTCTTTTTCCCAATCCTTATAAGACATTTTATGAGCCTTCCTTTTTAAGAAAAAATAAAAAAATGAAGATATAAAATTACTTTTTCTATGTTTGAGTTTACATCTTGGCTAACGACCCATCCCTCGAGTTAGGAATACCACTAAGCAAAAAAGAAAAGTACATGCAACTAGAGGACTTTCTCTTCTTTTCTTTTTTTTAAATTTCAAGTTAATTGACTGTTCTAATCACATTCCTATTATATTTCCATAGCTCCTCCAATTCTCAATGCTATATTTTGTACCTTGATAGTGTCCAAACCAAAACCTTTAAACTCTTATTCCCCGAGAACTGCAAATTTTTGTTATTTATTCCCTCTGGCCAACGTTGTAGTTGCATCAGTACCTGTTTACACAACAAAAGAGCACTTATGAATTGTCCATTGTTGATCTCTATTTGCATTCATAAAAAAAAAGAAGGAAGCATATAAACTACTGAAATTAGAAGCTCATATTAGGGGGGAAATCATGCATGTCATTTCTAAGGAGCAGTTAAGAGAACTGTAGCTGGATAAGGTTTATTAAAATAAGTTAATAATTTGAATTTGTCTTAGTTTTATGAATCATTATCTAATGTCTTATATTTCATAAAAATCAGAAAAGTGATTTTACTCTCTAAAATGCAAAGGTGCACTTCACAATGGTCTAACTCCCTCTTGCAATACCATATAATAGTGTCAAGACACATGCATGCATGCTGCTTTTTTTGTGAAGGTTACGGTGCATCACCCACCAAAATGGTTTAATGGTGCACTACTAAAGTGGCACAATTTTTTTTTTATGAGCCCCAAGTGGCACAATCTGGTTCATTCCGATTGTCACTTAAGTTAGTTGGACTTTGACCATATGACCTCGTTGAAAGGTCAATCACCCCAAGTGACAATCTGATTGGTCAAGATTGTGCAACCACTACCGGCCCTTGGGTAAAGCCACCCAAGCAAGGGCTTTAGACCTCAAAAAAAGTTTACTTGCTAGTTAGTAGTTACTATATATTTAGGTAGTAATTTTTATTTTAAAAAAATATATTTACTTACTAGTTAGTAGTTAATATATAGTAATTTACTAAATAGTAATCCTGGTGTACACACTCTAGCTGGAAGGTTGCAAAAACTATGCTTTAAGCAACCGACCGAAAATTAGTCTCATAGCTGGTCCAAATGGTTGAAGCTTGTGGAATACCCCGAGATGCCACTGGGGAGCCAAAGACCCTAATTATATGGTTCATAAAAAAAATATAATAATTTAATAACTGATTTTGCATAAAAAAAACTTGAAAGATAAACGTCAAATAAAAATATAATAATTTTAATAAAATATTATTATTAATTTTAAAAGGCCTCATCCCAAAATTTGCTTTAGGCCTCAGTAGGTGTTGGGCCGGTCGTGTGTGCCACTTGGGTAGTATATCACTGCACCACTTTGGTTGGTGGTGCACCTTAGACGACACCTTTTTCATGATATCATTATCAAATGTAGTTGTTACCTTACGAATTTTCAAGAATAATATGAACTTCTTGTGGGTATTAGATGTTGAAGTTGAAAGTTTAAAGTAGAAACTTTCTTCTTTTGTCCCTTGAACATAACCTCAACTTCTACTAAAAATGTAGCACAAACAGGTCGATGGTCAGAAAACTTTAGCTCTTTACGTATGTAGGAAAGTTTCTGTATTCCCCTTCCACGCCACAAGATTCTATCACACCTGCAACCTTCCATTATTCAGATTTAAAAGAATATATATAATATTGTATTAAATTCTTCAAACTGACACATACCAAGCTGGAGTTCTCCTTTTGTTCTTTGAAACTTTTACACCTTCAACATAGTAAGTATCTGAGTTTAAGGGATACTTATAAGTGGGTGCAAAGTATATCTTCCCTTCTTTCCACCCCTTAAATACACGACCTGCTTCCCTTTCCATCTTGAGCTATGAAAAGAAGAAAATATTATATAAAAACGTAACTAAAAAGTCACTAAAAAATAATAGATACATGCAAATTAATGTGTTCACAAGTGGAACTGCAGTTAAATTTTCAGAAGATTATGAACAACATATATCAAAATGAATATCTTCAATAGCTGAAAATTATGAAAATTAAGCATCAACAACTAGGAAGACATTATATACGAGAGTAATGCTACACAGCCAGAATTTTTTGCAAGAATTTGACAAAAATTCAAGAAGAGTAGTTATATAAGTAATAAGTCACAATAGCGTAGCAAGGACCGCTCATCCATCCAAAGGTTAAATAAAAACAATGTCAAATCATTCTAGCAAAAATTTTGGCACATTAAGTTCTGGCTATTAGTATTTTCCAATGCTTGATGTCTCTTGGGGAACAAATAAAAAATGCCATGGAAGAACTTTCTAAATCACAAAATGGCGACATGTAGGATATTCAAATAAACATAACATTCTTAGGTAAGGTAGACTGCCTGATCCTTATCAAAAAGTGTAGGCCAGTCCTTCTTTTCCACAAGCCTTTTTGCATCATCATAGCTCAAAGAAATTCTGTAATTCAAGTCCCCAAACCATATGATTTGGCTGCAGACAAATTTTCCCATATAATCAGAAATTTTGGGACCAAAGAAATGAAAATTTACTAAAAGTTACAAGCAATTGAAAAATCTCTGCATTATAACTCTTCATAAATAGTTTCAGATGATGCTCACTCGTGATCTAGAATTTTGTCAGGCATCCTACTATATTGTGTCTTGCAAATCCTTGTAAACTGAGTGTTCTTTAGTATCTCTATGACATCAAGATTCCTGCGTAGTTCGTCTCCCTCTTTCTCACCAGATGCCAAATGACTACAGATAAAGCAAAAACTTGTTCTATAAAATGACATGCTCACAGATATACACCCCTGCAGCCACAGAACAAGGATTGATGTAAATATTAACTAAAATTTTATCTTAAAAATATAGTTATTCATTGATACTTCGTATTGCATTTGCAATAAAAAAGATAATGCTTATACACAAAAATTACATTTTATACTACCTTGTTTCCGAGGCAACCCATGATTCCGCGACTAATGCAGCATATTCTCAAATGTCCTACATACTGAACAAGCTCCTTCCTCATCCAGACACATACAAATATTCCAACCATTTGCTTACTTGCAACAAGACTGTATTTCATCTGATTAGTAGCCAAATCAACAGAAATTGGGAAATTGTCATCCTCGTCTTCAGTGGAAGAATCATCTGGCTTTAAATTTGATTCTTGGCAGCGAAAACAGAAATCCTTAGCAGCCTTCCTTTCCATTTCAAGAATACAGTTACAACTTTTTAGCCTTTTCCCCAAGGTTCTAAATTGCGGTTGCGGTCGCGGATGCGGTCGCGGTTGCGGTCGCTGCGATTGCGGCTATTGCAGCTGCTGCGATGCGTGATGCGGTCGTTGCGACGTGAAATAATTTTATGTTTGCACAAAATGGAAAAAAAAGAAGATAAATTTTGCAATTCTTTATATATCTTTTTATTAATAGTGTTCTATAAATTTATATTCATTTTTAAGATATTGCATTATATTTATGAATAATTTAACTTTAATTATAGTGAAAAATATTATTATAAATAAACATTTTAAGCACTCATAAATACAAAATTAACAAAGAAGTAAGAAAGTGAGAAATTTAAAAATATATTAATATATACAAATCACAATTAAAAAGGAACTAGTGTCACATTGTCACCAATATTTATAAAATAAACATCAACAAATAATTCATTAAACTTACAATTTTAATAATTTATACAAAAAGAAAAAAGAAAAACCCAGCAATTTGTTTTTTGCTAATTAAATTATAATCCCTTGACCCCTTGACTACACATTCCACGGCAGTCACCATGGCCAATGGGCCACCCACTCTTTTATTATACAAAAAAATGGCCCAGTAATTTGTTTTAATATATTATATTGTATTATAATAAATTCATAATCCCTTTGAATCCCTTCATTCTCACGACACCTCACCCTGACCACCTACTCTTCTTGAAAGTTCTCTAACCTCTCTGCATCATGAAAAGTGAAAAGCCTTCCTTTACAGAGACTAATTTCTTTCTCTCCCTTGCACCGAAAATGCCACCGAAAATGCCATTTTTCCTCACAAATCATCTCCTTACAAATCTCCCTCACAGCCGCATGCAGCTTCCACCCACCACCGTAACTCACCCCCAAATCACAACCCCCGAAATCGCAACCCAGTCCCAAGATCTAACAAGATATTAACATAGCAGAGTAGAGGCAGAGGACGAATCTTACCGGATTAGAACGAACTGAGGAGGAAGAACTGCAACGGCACGGATCTGGAGCGAGGCAGCAGAGGACAACGACCAAACATAAGCTCTATTGCGGTCTGATGCGGTCCGTTATGGCCTCCGACGCGTTACATTGCGGACGAAACGGTGTTACGTTGCGGCCGTTACGGGTGATTTCAAATCACACCGCAATTGCGGCCTGATGCCGTTGCGGTGAGTGCCGCAACCGCAATATTGCGGCCGCATTAGCGGTTGCGGACCGCAATTTGAAACCATGCTTTTCCCATTTACTTTCTTGAAAGTTTTCTTAATCTTCTTTAAGGAAGGCTTTTGGAAGAACAATGACCCACCAAATGATGCAGTTGGTTTTAGTCCTTTAGAACCCAAATCTGAAGGAGGACCATTGAGTGATTGATTGATTAGAGCAAGCCATTTTGCAGCAGGCTCATTATCCTCTAACACCAGCACGTTTCCTGCGTTTAAAGGGACAATCTCCTGAAAGCTAAAAAGTTGAATAAAAACAGATTACACTGTGAACAAATAAATGCAGAAATCTCTAATTTTAGTGTTTTTCTTCCTAACAAGGCACGGCTTGTTACTCAAAGTTCTTTTATGGTTCAAGCAGATAACAGCACATGTAATATTGGCAAATAGTGCTGTTGAAAATAGCTTATAATTAATACTCTTATTGAAATTATATTAGGATTAATGTTATATTAAGCCTGGACGGTGTGAACGGTTGGATGGTGTGGACGGTGGATTCTCATCCATTATATTCTCATTTTCATTGCATCTATTCTCCTAAGATTTAGCATAGATAATTAATGCTCTAGGAATCATTTCCCTTATTTATTATATATTGTAGTCCTATTGAAATGCAAAGATACAAGAGACATATTCAGTTTCAGTTTTCAAGTAGTTCATTCTTTTTCTTATCTTAATTTCTTCTCTATCTAAAATCCATAACTTCAACAAGTGCAAATATTGCAGTGAATTTGTTTCATGACAAGTCATACAGATCACAGTTTTGAACATCCAAAATGACAAATTATAGATGGATAGGTAGTTAACTAAAGTGAGGTAAGGAATGATAGTTAGTTAACTCCCTTAAAAGAAGGGGCATATTATGGATTACAAATTTTCATGGATTAAAATAATTAACATCAGAAGTATGAAAGAGATGGAGACAGAGCATACCCCAAAACATATATATCTGGCTCATTTCGGACCTGAAGGAAATCACTAAGATCTAGGTTCCCACTGGGGCATTGCCCTCCTACATTCCATGTCGCTGCGAAAACTCTAAGATTAAAATAAATAAAAAATATTCTTTGATCATTAATCTGGTCATAAATATTGTAATAACAGGAAACTATAAACAACCAAAACACAAAATCATCTTATAAATACCTGAAATTCTGAGTTGTTTGACTAGAAGACAGAGAATGTTGTGAGTCTTGATTTCCAATGGATGAATCAGAAAGTGTTTCTGCAAGTAAACTCAAGCTATTATTAATAAAACAACAAGGAAAATGAGAGATTGGTCAAAGTGATCATGCCAAGAGGAACATTGTTTTAGATTGAGGGTGTAGCTGAAACATGTCAAGTGTAAGGTCCTTCTATTCATCACATCCTCCTTTGGTAATAGAAAACTTATATACAGTTAAAGGGTATATTGTGTATAGTGAAGAAGATGAAGGGGGTGATAAGAAGAGATATAATTCATTCTTGCACACCAGCTTAAAGTCTAAACTTGAATATATTCTCATATTTGGAACATATCATTAGATGCTCCACCCTTGGTTCAAGAGTTTTTACATGTCAATTTTCCAAAATCTTGCCAAATGAAGAAAAATAAAATGATAAATTCTTCTTGCAACTGGTAATACGTAGGGATATTGTATCACCACACACAAAAGTTATATGCCTTTTACATTGGATGTTCCACTCAGCCAATGTAAACTTTCTATTGTCAGTTCTGCCAGCTCATCTCCTAACCTTTTACACTTCGGATGGATTTTTTTTTCTAAATATCATGCTTATAAGATAAAAGAGAAAAAAAAGGTTCCATTCAAAGGGAAAGAAAGAAAGAAAGAAGGAAGGAACATTCTCTTGCAACAGAAAAGTAATGATTCTAATAAATGTTCCCTTCAATAGAAAAGTTGTGATTCCACTTTTTTCAGGAAAGCAAGTTGAAGTGTTGGATGGTATCTCCAAAAATAATAACCAAAAGATATTAACATTGTCTATGCAGGTCACCCTAATGAAGAAAGATTATTCTGGCTTTCACATCTTTAGACAAACATACAGAATATTGTCTGCCTCAATTTAGTTCAACCAGAATGAATTTCCATGGAACTCACCAAGGGTATCAACTGAACCTCTTCCCATTGACATTGAACTTCCATTTCTCTCTTTCATGGTCAAAACCTTCCAAATAGACGGCTGAAATAACATTCAGAAGAATAATTAAAAAAAATTCAACATTTAATCTAGTGTGTGCAATAAACATTACACAAAAAAATTAGACAGTTAGTCACATGGCTTGAATATAACTAGAATGAATTAGATATCCCTTAACCCAATATAATTAAAATGAAAACAAACAAAAGGATATATTTGAAAAGAAAAACCTGCTTTTTTCTCTGCTGTTTGCTTGGTATCATATCTGAAACTGCATGTCTATCCTCAAATTCATTGTCCCTCTGAATTCCCAATCAAAGAGGAGGTGGAGGGAAGACCTGTACATTAGTACATCACAAACATTAGATCACATGAAATTAATTAATGCACACAACATGATCATTTTTCAGTAACTATTAATAAGTAAAAAAAAGGCATCTCAAAGGGTCCATCACACCCAAAGAAAACTAAACACATTCAGATTACATAAACACATGGGGTATCAGTATCATATCAACCAAATTGGCAAAGAAGGAACATACAATGATTCAGAAAATATTGAGTGCAAAACAATGCAACAAGTATTAATTTCTCAGAATGAGTCCATTACTCCAAAATCACAACAAGCATCAACACAAAATGGCATTCATGAAGAAGGCAATCAAAGTCATTTAGAAAACATTGGGACCCTCGAAAATGCTTTCAAAGCCAAATGTGATTCATATAAAAGTCAAATTCTTAGACAATGCCTTTCCAGCATCAATTATCAAACATAACATTTTCAAGGAAAGGCTAGAAATTGGGAAGGAAAAAATGAACCTGAGAAATCCTTGTTCTAGAACTGAGAACTGTCTGCCAAAGGGTCAAAAGTAGTTCCTCTTCCAATGAGACATATATATATATATATATATATATATATATATATATATATATATATATATATCACCAACATGATTCCCAAAAAGATAGAAGATGGGACAGAAAAATGGGTGTACGTGCAAATAGGGGGATGGATCTTCCTTGCACAAAAAACTGGAATTGAAAATTCAGAAAAACAAAAACAAAAAAAGAAAACAGTCAAAAGGGAGAATAGAATGGAAAGGAATATATCTTGTATGTGTCCCTTCATTCACTATTATTAATAATATGATACGAGGGTTTAGCAAAGGCTATGATGATTCGTCCGTTTGTTCTTTGTTTTCTTATGTGGATGGGAAACCCAAAAAGAGTTCTTTGTGAGACAAAACAAAAAATGAAAATTCTTTCAATGCTTTGAGAATTGGCATTAAAGTTTGAACCTCGTCCCTAGTACTAAGTTTGAATGTTAAAAGGAAGTTACTTTCTTTCTTGTGTGGTCAAAGTCTAGAGAGAGTAGTAAACAACAACCCACGTGTGCGTGTGTAGCCTGCAAATAAAATCACAATAGTGTACGAACTACGAAGTAAGGTTGACGGTTTCTGCTATGTCTCCTTTCAGTCCTTTGCGTGGCACCAAAAAAGGTAACTTGTACGTTGTGCTATGGAGTGCCATTTGCCTATTTCCATGGAGTTTTTTTATTAGATTACAAATAGAAAAAAATTTCAAAATAATTTTTGGATTTACTGACAGCTCAAAAGTGAGTGAGACTTAAAACAAACTTTGAGCGAGACTTTTTTATTTTAAGTGAAATAGTTTAAATGGATCATGTTGTGTTTTAGATTAGGCCTTTTTATCGATATGTTAACCTTTTTGTTTTATAAAAGCTAAGAATAAATAATTTTTTTGTTTGTGGGCCTAAAGCTAGGGTTTAGTTGACTTATCCTTGGGTCGGCCCTGTGGATTTGATTGATATGTATTATAAATGTAATGTAAATATTTTATACTATCAATCAATCATAGATTACCACGTCATTAGAATTTTCCCCCTTTTTTTTACTCTTGTCATAAATATAATACCTTAAAAATCAAGTATGAGATGATTTATGATTGGTTAACAATGTAAACTGATTATGTAACAAAATTGAACTCATACTTTTTTGGTAATTAACGTAACACGTTATTCTTTTATATATATATATATATATATATATATATATATATATATATATATATATATATATATATATATATATGTACTGGCCGAGTTTATTAACCTCGCCACCGAGCCCAAGTAATCCAGCCCGGTCCAGAAATTATAAAAGGGGCAGTACCCCTCATAAGAAGAGGACACTTTTGACTGAACACCGGTGACTCTCCCTTAAGCGTGTTAGAGGAACTAGCGTCGACCAAGAGACTATCAAACAGTCATTGCTCCCTAGTACTCGTCCGATACAAAATTAAGGGATCGAGATCACCGCCCGCCCTGTGGATGAACCTAGAACTACGTCGGCTTTGATTCCCACTGGGATACGTGAGGGACCGGAATCACTGATTCTCGTCAAGCCCAAATCATAAAATAACCCCCTTGGTTTCACGTTCTATGGAGATTCGGACAAAACGGATCTTGGCGGGGAACATTTGGCGCCGTCTGTGTGGGAATCGAAGCAAAACTTTCCCATACCACAAACCATGGTGAGACGTGAGTGTGTTCTCTCCATGTGAGACGTGGATGTGTTACGAAGTTTTTCATTTGCGGCTACCATGGTTGACATGAGGACAGGGGGTCTATCCATTATTGATGACGAGGAAGGGGGCCTTAGTTTGCGGGCGAATGGAGGAGCTATATGCCACTAAAAAGGATCGAAAGGTGAGGATCGTCGGAGGAAAGCGGTGTGTGGTGTAGTTTAAATACAAGAGATTGAGGGTGTTTTGTTTTGTCTGTGGTTGCCTTGGCCACAGAAGCGAAAATGTACAAATCTTTTTGTCCAGGATCATGACGATGTGGTAAGAGGGTGGAGTGTTGCTCTGCGAGCAGAATCACGGAGGTTTGGGGTGTTGCTCTGCGAGCAGAGTCACGGAGGTTGGCGGCGGGAGGAGGCCCTCGGTGGTTGAAGGATGAGAGGGAGGAGGCAAAACCCTAACGATTTTGGAGGGAGAAGTAACGGATTTAGTGGAACAAATATCTCCTAGAATCAAGGAGGATAAGGTTTCAATGGAGAAAATCAAGGGATCCCACCCAACCATTCTATTGAAAACAGTGGGGGCAGATCTTCTTCCAACCAATTAATTCAAAGGAGCTACTGGATTTGGAATTAGTGAGGAGAGGGGAATAACGGTGGAGTGAATCTTTGGGGACATGACCGCAAATCAAGGACTCTCTATCTCATTGGATAAGGCAAGTAACCAATCGGCATTAATGGGCACTCAAAAAAAAAAATTTGGAGAATCAACTGGAGGAAATCGTGGAGTTACATCGCCCTGTTTTCAATTCAAATCCCTACGTTCATGGAGGCCCAATGATTGCCGCATTAATTGTTCCTCAAAGTACGCACTATCAATCAGTTTTTAATGCGGATAAGGTATATTCTCCCAACCAATCAGCATTAATGGGCATTCAAAAAATTTTGAACAGGGGGGCTTGTGTAATCGGCCGAGGCTGCAAACAAAGGCAAAAAGGGTTGACACGTGCACAACTCTCCATCGAACAATCGACATGCTCTCCAAACTATTCTACACCTAATTTAACGATCCGGTTTAACGAGCATAATGTCATTATTTTGGTTTATTATTATCTTGACTAAACACTATATTATGGTTGAGTTTAGCACACGAGGTTCAGTGTTGGAATAATCTGCGTGTTCCTTGGTGAAAATCATCGACCCATGATTTAAATGTGCCAAGGTTGAATGGCGACTCTCAAATAGATTGAAGATAATCCTATCATAAAAACAAAGAGCAGTGACAATGTGTTAAAGGAGAATGGTATCAAGTTATTATATGCACATTCACAATGTGGAGAATTCCAAAGGGTGTATCAAGCATCTGAGGTCACTTTGAGGGAAGTTTCCGTTCACTCCATCTCTTTAATTACATATTTTCACTTTGCTTCCATGCTAGGGAGCAGTTGTCATATAGCATGTGTCATTTGATCTTGTTGATTAATTTTTTGAAGCATGCCGACATACTCAATGAGGCAGAGCGAAGCCGAGTTTAGGCTCAATCGGTGTCTCGCAAAGATTGATTCTTCAAGGCCGAGTACGAGCAGTTAAAGTTCAAAGGCCAAGTCGAGCCCCGATGGCCGAGTTCGAGCCAAATCTCTAAAGGCCAAGTTTGAGCCCGGTGACCGAGAACGAGCCAATGGCCGAGTTCGAGCCAATTACATTCTAAAGGCCAAGTTTGAGCCACGGTGGCCGAGTCTGAGCCAACGGCCGAGTTCGAGCCGATTACATTTCAAAGGCCAAGTCCGAGCCTCGATGACCGAGTTCGAGCCAAATCTCTAAAGGCCAAGTTTGAGCCTCGGTGGCGTCTACGAGCCAACGGCCGAGTTCGAGCCGATTACATTCTAAAGGCCAAGTTTGAGCCTGGTGGCCGAGTACGACGAGCCAACGGCCGAGTCCGAGCCGATTACATTCTAAAGGCCAAGTTTGAGCCTGGTGGTGGCGGAGTGCGAGCCAATGGCCGAGTCCGAGCCAATTACATTCTAAAGGCCAAGTTTGAGCCTAATGGCCGAGTTCGAGTCAATTACATTCTAAAAGCCAAGTTTGAGCCATGGTGGCCGAGGCACGAGCCAACGGCCGAGTTCGAGCCGATTACATTCTAATGGCCAAGTTTGAGCCTGGTGGCCGAGTACGAGCCAACGGCCGAGTTCGAGCCGATTACATTTCAAAGGCCAAGTCTGAGCCTGATGGCCGAGTTCGAGACAAATCACTAAATGACAAGTTTGACACTGGAGGCCGAGTACGAGCCAAAATCCTAGTTCGATCCAGTCAAATTTCTAAAGGCCAAGTTTGAGCCTAATGGCCGAGTTCGAGCCAAATCTCTAAAGGCCAAGTCCGAGCACGGTGGCCGAGTACGAGCCAATGGCCGAGTTCGAGCTAGTCAAATCTCTAAAGGCCAAGTTTGAGCCTGGTGGCCGAGTATGAGCCAATGGCCGAGTTTGAGCCAGTCAAATTTCTAAAGGCCAAGTTTGAGCCTAATGGCCGAGTTCGAGCCAAATCTCTAAAGGCCAAGTTTGAGCCTAATGGCCGAGTTCGAGCCAAACTCTCTAAAGGCCAAGTCCGAGCCCGGTGGCCGAGCACGAGCCAATGGCCGAGTTCGAGCCGATCAAATCTCTAAAGGCCAAGTTTGAGCACGGTGGCCGAGCACGAGCCAATGGCCGAGTTCGAGCGATCAAATTTCTAAAGGCCAAGTTTGAGCCTAATGGCCGAGTTCGAGCCAAATCTCTAAAGGCCAAGTTTGAGCCTTCTGGCCGAGTTCGAGCCAAATCTCTAAAGGCCACGTTTGAGCCCGGTGGCCGAGTCACGAGCCAATGGCCGAGTTCGAGCAGATCAAATTTCTAAAGGCCAAGTTTGAGCCTAATGGCCGAGTTCGAGCCAAATCTCTAAAGGCCAAGTTTGAGCCCTGGTGGCCGAGTACGAGCCAATGGCCGTTTTCGAGCAGTCAAATTTCTAAAGGTCAAGTTTGAGCCTAATGGCCGAGTTCGAGCCAAATCTCTAAAGGCCAAGTTTGAGCCTAATGGAAGAGTTCGAGCCAATTCTCTAAGTGGCAAGTTTGAGCTTGGTAACCGAGTACGTGCCCATGGCCGAGTTCGAGCCAAATCTCTAAAGGCCAAGTCTGTGCCTGGTGGCGGGGTCCGAGCCACTGGCCGAGTTCGAGCAGATCAAATTTCTAAAGGCCAAGTTTGAGCCTAATGGCCGAGTTCGAGCCAAATCTCTAAAGGCCAAGTTTGAGCCTGGTGGCCGAGTACGAGCCAATGGCCGAGTTCGAGCCAGTCAAATTTCTAAAGGCCAAGTTTGAGCCTAATGGCCGAGTTCGAGCCAAATATCTAAAGGCCAAGTTTGAGCCTAATGGCCGAGTTCGAGCCAATGGCCGAGTTCGAGCCAGTCAAATTTCTAAAGGCCAAGTTTGAGCCTGATGGTCGAGTTCGAGCCAATCAAATTTCTAAGGCCAAGTTTGAGCCTGATGGCCGAGTTCGAGCTATCGAGTTATTAAGGCCAAGTTTGAGCCGCAAAATTATTGAAATCAAATCAAATACGTATATCAAGAAAGAACAAAGTTTGTGTGGCTGAAGAATAAGCTCGGTTTCGTACTTATCAGCTCCTTCGCTTATTCAAGCTCGGAGCTCGGGGGGACTTGTGTGTACTGGTCGAGAATGTAAGACCGAGGACTTGTCTATACACTGGGCCAACCGAGCTTACCCCCACGAATGGGCCTTGGCCCAAACTCCTCCGGAGCCGAGGACATGTCAGCATACCTGACATCCGAGGATAACTACTCGGCCCCTTACTACTCGGCCCCTTTTCCATGACAGGCCACGCACGAAGATACCTCGGCCCCAAGCTATCCATCTCTTTAAAGTTGACAAATTTGATTTTCTTATCTGCATGGCTGCCTTCCTTGGAGTCGCCTTTGTAAGCATGGATGTTGGCCTCTTGATGTCTGTTGGACTCGGTGTGCTTAGAGCACTCTTATATATGGCTAGACCAGCGGCATGCGAGCTTGGAAAGTTAAATGACTTGGGTTTATATCGAGATGTTGAGCAATATAGTGCTTCAAAAATCCCAGGAGCTCTAATTATACAACTTGGTTCTCCCATTTGCTTTGCAAAATTCTATCTATGTCAAAGAAAGGATTATGAGGTATATTAGAAGTGAGCAAAGACATGAGTGGAGATGTTGTTGAGTACATCATAACTCGATTTGTCAGGAGTGACATCAATTGACACAACTGCTATTGGAGGATTATTGGAGATAAATAGAACATTGGAAAAGAATGGAATTAAGGTGTCATTGGTAAACCCAAGGTTGGAGGTTATGGAGAAGCTGATATTATCCGAGTTTGTTGACAAGATTGGGAAGGAGTCATTTTATCTAACATTGGATGATGCAGTGTCAGCAAGTCAATATTCACTTCGTACATTGAAGACAACTTGCACTAATTATGAATAGACAGGGGAAAAGACAAGTCTGAAAATTCTGTCAGCTCTGTTGAACTAGACCCGAGAATTGACATAGCCCATTCAGGAGTTGGAGAAGTTCCAGCTTGGATCACAGCCCGATCATTGCACTAAGCTGCAGTTGATGTATATAGTCGGGTGTTGTACTCTTTTTCCTACCTCGGTATTTTGTCCCAAAAAGGGTTTTGACCGGGGAGGTTTTAACGAGGCACACCGCGGACTCCATCCAATAAAAGAATTTATTGCGAATATTGCTTTATTTTCTCTTATCTTGCCGAAGTATTTACTCGGCAGGCATCTTATTTTGGTGGCCGAGTTCGAGCCAGTCAAATTCTTAAGGCCAAGTTTGAGCTTGGTGGCCGAGTGCGAGCCATTAAATTTCTTAAGGCCAAGTCTGAGCCTAAAGGCCGAGTTCGAGCCATTGAAATTATTAAAGGAACCGAGCACAATGCCGAAAGTAAAAATGAGGCCGAGTTCAAAGCCTTAAAATACAAAAAGGAAGGCAGGTTCGGTTGAAGTAACGGCTTGAAATAAGGAAGGAAGGAAGTCCACATGGCCGAAGTATCAGCTCGGTTTAATACTTGTCTGCTCTTTCGCTTGTTTAAGCTCAGAGCTTGGGGGGCTTGTGTACTGGCCGAGGTTATTAACCCGGCCACCGAGCCCAAGTACCTGGCCCGGTCCAGAAATTATAAAAGGGGCAGTACCCCTCATAAGAAGAGGACACTTTTGACTGAACACCGGTGACTCTCCCTTAAGCGTGTTAGAGGAACTAGCGTTGACCAAGAGACTATCAAACAGTCCTTGCTCCCTAGTACTCGTCCGATACAAAATTAAGGGATCGAGATCACCGCCCGCCTGAGGATGAACCTAGAACTACGTCTGGCTTTGATTCCCACTGGGATACGTAGGACCAGAATCACTGAATTCTGTCAAGCCCAAATCATAAAATAACCCCCTTGGTTTCACGTTCTATGGAGATTCGGACAAAACGGATATTGGCAGGAACAATATATATATATATATATATATATATATATATATATATATATATATATATATATATATATATATATATATTATTGTGTTTGTTTACTTCTAATATACTTCTGTTTTACAATAAAATAGTCACATAAAAGCTTGTGACAGCCTTGTGTGTTATATAAAATGATTATTTTGTGATTTTTTTGTTACATACTGGTTAGATTTTGCCTAAGTGCTATTTGAAATATTCATTTTAGGATAAACCTTATCTAAATTGAGCAAAAGTGTAAAATGAAAAAGTAAGAGTGTATTGATCCTAAATTAATTAAAGTGTAATGAGACCTCGTCTTATTTTCAATAATCAATGATAGATATATTTTTATTTTTTCACTTTACGCTTTAACTCACTTCAGAAGAGTCTAATCTTTTTTTAAAATAAATATTTGAGAGAAATGTGAATTTTTTGGTAAACTTTCATAATAATCTTTGTTAAAAAAATTCAGATTTTTAAGAAAATAATCAAGTGCTTCATCATGCATATATATGGATTGAGACGTCCTTTGGAGTACTTATGAAAAAAGTTTGCTATTGAATAATATTTGGGAAATGGTGTATTAGAACCTCAAATGTTTTAAAAGATTACAATTTTTTTTCCGATAAATGTAAGTTTATGTATTAAAAAATAAAACATGATATCATCATAATAATAACTTAAATTTCTCAATTAAGTAAACTTCATAGTAGTTTGTAATCCTCATGTTTAATTAATCACAAAATGTATCTTTCAAGTGAAACCATCATATCAACTACCTATTTAAGAAAAAGAGTTGAAAAGTGTTTCACTCGTCCAATTCCATGAATGACAAGTGGATCATTGACCAACTTGTTAAAAGCTCAAAATCACAACTTTAGACATACAAATAGGCTCTTCCAAATGTATGAATGGATAGTCAAAGTCAAGGCCCTGGTCATCATGACCAAATGGGCCAATCTCAAAGTAGCTGAATGGATCTTGCCGCTTATAAACCATAATCAAATCAAAAGGGAAAAAAAGAAAAAGAAAAAGAAACAAGGACAGAAAATTGAAGCTAGTTATAACTTATAAAGGTGTAGCTAGAGTAATATGGTCCAAAAAATTATTTTGTTGATAAATTATTCATTCAAGCTCCTTTTACCAAGTCTCTAACTTTTGTGGTACTATGCCATCTTGCAAAGAGACGAAGCCAGCCTAGAATAACACCAAAATGGCGGCAGTTTCTTCATAGAAAAAGCACATCATTCTCCCCAAAATAAAGGATGAACAATTACTTTTCAAATGGCAAAGTGGGGTTGCTTCACTCCCACTCCACAGACACATTCCTTGGAAATCCTGCTTTCATGCTTCATTTAAGCAAAACCAATCCAAATTCCAAACCCAATTTCAATTTATCTTCACAAATCCTCAAGTTATCTCTTCTTATAAGGAATGAGGCCAATGGATACTAGCTCTTGAGAGATGAATGAAGAATGATCCTTTGTCCTATTTTTTTAACATATTGTGTTGATATCTATAGACAAGTTGTGTCCTTTACCCCTTCCCTTATGGATCATGTTATGGAGCCTAGTTGAACACTTGAACAGTAACAGTGGCAGATGTTTCAGCATGACATATCAGTTATCATATTATATAAGAAGCTTTTTTCTTAGCCAATGTGTGGTTGGTATGTAGCATTTGTCTGAACTCTGAATTTTAAAGAACTTCAATTACTATTTTTTATCAATCATACACACACAAAATCTGCTTTTTTTTCTTCAAAAAAATTTATGTGATTTGCCACCTGCTTGCGACAGCAGCATCTAATAATTGAAACATAGATTGTAGATGGAATATAGAGTTGTCATTTGTCATAACGCAATGTAATAAAATAGGCTACAGGTTTGATTTGAGTAATTATAGAAAAAGATTTGCTACAGGGTTATATTTTGAAAGTAATGCAATGTAATGGTTGGGAATCTTTCAATTCCCATTATTGTTCTCCTTCACCCCATTTTGCTTCAAACTTCATATTATATAAAAGTTTTTCTATTTAGCTAGCAGAATAAAAAGCCACAACAATATATGATGACACTCCATGTAGTCCCAAATGAAATGTACATTACTGAATAGAGAGTGCACGTG
This sequence comes from Sophora flavescens, assembly GCA_030762895.1. NCBI lineage: Eukaryota > Viridiplantae > Streptophyta > Magnoliopsida > Fabales > Fabaceae > Sophora > Sophora flavescens. Next base: position 78,868,701 of record CM061063.1, read on the forward strand.
ATCAACGTATGCTGTGAATAAATCCAAGAGGAAAAGAAAACTAACTCAGAGTAATAGGACATTAAAATTAGGAGGGGTATAAAAAGGACTATTGGCAAATCTTTGACTTGCTGGTTAATGAAAAAATAAAATGTTCTTTGCACCATTAAATTTGGGGTTTAGTAGGGATATTTACATTAATTTATCACTTAAATAGCTTTATTCACTGTTGCCATCATAGAAACTGGGTCGGGTCGGGCTCTTGACCATGAACTCTTAAGCGATATATAGAAGTGTGTGAGCTTCCATGGTTTGACGTAAAATCAAGCCTTACTGTGTCAATAAGGCCAGAATCAGCTGAATTCAACACATTGAAAGTTTGAGCATTGCTTTTCTCAAGGTCATATGTAAATTCTGCTAGAAGAAACATCTTTACAGTATCAAGAGGATCGGTATTAGGCCCCTGCAGCCAACCAGAGACTCTGCAGTCTTTTGGAGCACTTGATCTATCAAATGCAACACTCTGTTGAAAAGAAAAATTTCAGTACTACAAACTAACAATATGAAAAGAAAGGCTGACATAATATATTAAATAAAATAAAAAAACGAAACACTCATGTACCAGAGGCATCAAGAAAAAAATATGCATATAAAAGGATTGGAAATCAATTGAGTTCGGCCAGAAGATCACCAAAAATTGACATAGATGAGAGATTTAACAAGGAAAACTGATAATGCATCTATAACATTATTTACTACTTTTCAATTTTCATGCATCGAAAAGGTGTTAAATAATATAAAATAACAGAGAGAACAGGGATTCGTATATGGGGCAACATCAAAATCATATATGCACCAGGTATATCCAGCATATGGACATCCTCAACTGCTAACAATTACATTTATCATAATTCAAGATAAAATCATATCTTCTAAAAACTAAACCAATAAATCACTTAAAGGCCAAAACATTTTAATAAACTACTTACATCTAATTGATACATTGGGATATTGCATAAATAAACTTAATTCACGACACACTATGCAATTTCATGAACAGAGTTTGCTACAATCAGAAAATAAGCATGTATATAAATATTAGGAATGCATGAGCATTGTACAATCAAACGGCCTAAAACAAACATCTCAATTGCCCCAAATTTTGCAAATACTAAGGAACAATAAAAGAAAATACTAAGTGATTGGCATGCATATAGCAATTTTTTGAATAAATGCATCACCTTTGAAACATGTTCCAGGGTGACAGCCTCAGGAATGATGGCAGTGCGCAGCTTAATCTGAACAAAACCATTACTACCCTTCAATGGAAAACACTCCCCCGGCTGACCAAAGCTCGGTTTCAACATCTTATCAGCATTGGGGTGGACACCATTCCTGGCAGACAAGAACCAGTTCCCCTTCCCAAAGTGATACGCCTCCGAATGCCTCACAACGCGGCCTCCACCACTGTATAGAGCATAGTCCACCCTCCCAAGCCCATCAGCAGCATGCTTCTCAATCTCCTTCTCAATCACTCTTTTTGCAAATTCTCTTATCTCATCCCAACTCCCACCCTCATACCCACTTCCCTTCGCATTCTTCTTCAAACCCTCAAAAATCTTGTGAAACTCTTCCCTTGATAACCAATCCTCTGTCTTTAACTCATTCAAATACCTCTCCAATCCTTCACTCTTGGCTTCCAATTTCTTCATCCCACTTTCCAAAATTGCACTTTTCTCATTCATTTCCTTCATCAATCCTCCAACCTCATCCTCCATCTTCCTATTCATCACCTCAACTTGAACCTGGGTCATCTTCAGTAACCCCTCCACATCGGAAATTCTTCCCTCGAAATCCGACAACCCTACGCCGTCCCCGATGGCGTCACTGGATTTCAACGCCAGCCTCCAATTCAAATAGAAGAACCCCACAAGCACCAAAAGGAGACCGCCATACTCCATGAAAATGCTCAGCACCGTGTCCCACCACTTCCGCACTCGACGCGTCATTCCGTTCGAATTGCCGCCTCCGGAACCGGATGCGACTCCACCGGCGGCCGCCTTCTTTGCCAGAACCAAGTCCTTGGCGGATCTCTCGAGGACAGCCTCTCTGCGGACCGAGTGGTGGCTGAGGTGGCGGGCGTTGCCGGCGGAGGTGGCGGCCTTGCCGTCCCCGTCGGCCGGAGAAACGGTGGCGTCGATGACGAGGAGTTCGATGTTGGAGGTCTTCTTGTCAGCGGCGATAACGGGCCTCCGACGCGCCGATGACGGGTTCGCCGTCGTGATGGAGACCGTGGAAGCAGACATCGGAATCGCCAGAAACCGCTTCAATTCAAGAGGAAACGGTGTGAATGTTCGAAACCCTAATGTGTGGTGGTGAAGAAGAAAAAACGGTTAGAAACTTCAGAGAAAGAGAGAGAGAGAGGGTGTGTTATTGTTTTGTGTTTTGTGTTTTTAAGAGATCTGAAGAATAGAAATGAAGATGAAGTTATTTTGAATGAAGGGATACTTTGTCCAGTTTCTGTTTTTTTTTGGATGAAATTTTGATTCGGAAGTGAGGGAGAAATTTGAAGTCAGAGAGAGCGGAGGAGACTGAAGGAGGAAGCGACTTCTCGGAGCGTGGTTGAGAAACGATAATGACCTAAACATTGCCAACTGGGCCTAGGCTTGTTCGGCCCATATTCGCTAGGCTATGGAAAGAAGAAAGATCAATAAATTAATGTTGATTTATTCTAACACTAATCAAAAGATTCAAAACCACTAGTTTAATTGGGAGATTATTTTTTTTTTTGTGAATTAAATTTGGGGTGAGGGCATGGTAGCTCAGTTCAAAGAAAAAAAAAGCTTTGAGCTCTAAAAACATTTATAAAGGGATTTACATTCACATCTTCAAAGAGACTAGTGAGAGCTCGAACCTGCAGCCTCTCAAATATGAGTTACTGCCTTGCTCCGCTAGACCAATCCCTTAGTGTTAGCTTAATTGGGAAATTATATATAGGATAATTTTATCTGAAGTATATGAATATTACATTGTATAGCCAGGGTGAATTTCGTATGTGAATATCATCCTGTATATTTAAGAAACAAAAAAAAAAACCAAATATCACCATCATTTAGCCCAGAAGGTTGTTGTTGCTTATGGTGTGGTGAAGATGACACCAAGAGAGATAACCACCCTCCAGGAAGAAGATGGCGGAACTGGAGCCAGGTGCACTCGTTCTATCTCCAGTATGCTTAAGCCAGAAATGCGCAGCGGTAGTCAGCTCTAGAAGCTACGTTGATTGCTGATCTCCACTGCGCACACTACGTTGGTTACTGATCTTCACTGGGAAGATGACCATCAAGACAGAGACCTTTATAATGGTCTTGAAACTCCACGGAATTAGGTTCCCATGGAGCAAGCAGAAAATGCAGAGAAGGAAGTTTGATGATAAACTTAGTCATGTTTACGCTTTGAAGTTTAAGTGTAAGCAATGTTTTAGAAGATAGAGTATTTATAGAAGCCCTGGGGGGCAAAGATGGTAAATATGTGGAGTTTCCTAGGTCTTGTAACTTATCATGGTATTAATTGTCATTAATTAAAACTTAAGTTACGAGTTACTTGGGAAAGTGAATTGTTTTCTTATGAGTTTAAGAAAAGATTCTAAAAATGTGATGATCAATATAGACGGTTGGCATGCAAGAAATATGCGTCGAAGTTGGGGCATTGTAAGATAAAAATGTTCAAACTAACGTATATTACAGATAAAAAAAAGTGTCAACTAATCTAAAATTGGGAATTCTTGATATCTTCCCAAGTCTTCTCCAGAGATTCTTTGTAAGATTTAACCACCAAGTACTCGGGATCCAAAGTTGACAACTTGGTAGCAATGGCCCTAGCAGATACCCCCAGCTTCTTTGAATCTTGATCAATTTGTTGAACCTTAGTTTTACTGGCTGACAAAGCCTTATCAGTCTGAAGTTTCTCTTCTTTTGCTGAGATAAGAGCGGCCTTTAAGTCAGCAATACTTTTGTCAACTTCCGTTTTGGTTTTAATTTTGCCAAAAATGACATGAATCTCCTTATCTCTGTTAGTCTTCATGGTACGCAAGGTACCCAACAACTCATCCCTTTTGGTTTCTTCAGTCTCGAAAGGAATCATGATAGCAAGGATGGTTGGCAACTTGTTTGTTAGGACATTAAAAAAGTCCTGGATAGAAACCAGTGTGCCCCGACTTGAAGCTGGCAGATTGTGTTTGATGGGATCAAGTTGTTGAAGAAGGTCAGCCATTTTGGAACGTAGATCTGAGCTTGAAAACAGATCTTGAATCGAGTGTTGAAGAAAAGATTTAAGATCTTGCATAAGCTTGACAGCTTGAGAGTCGCTGGAATCTTGCCCTTGAAAGTTGGTTGATTGGGCAGATCTTGATGAACTCTTACGACCAGCTGCTGACAATAAATCAATGAGATTTTCGAGCTCAAGTTCAGCAATTTTCTCTGTTTCGACAATAGATGGTTGAATTTCTGTCGAAATGGAAGGGATAGAAAGATTGACCAAAGTTTCGCCTAAGAGAGTCCCAACATCATAGACAGAAGCAGGAATCTTAAGCATAGTGGTTGTAGGTTGGTTGACAGGCATTTCAGCTGCATCTTGCTTTGGTGGAGGTGAAGTAACTTGAAGGTTTTGATCATGATCAGCTTGATCATCGGGATTGGTGACAACGGTGTCAATAACCATTGCATTCAAATCCTGCAAACATATGTCAATTTTATTAAGTTTTATCGTAGACTAAGGATGATAAAATTATGACAGAATTTAGATAAAACTTCACATACCTAGGGAGTTTCAACTCGGTCATTGGAAGGTTGGCAAGCTTTTCCAGAGCTTTGTTAATGGAGACAGATTTGACCCCAAAAATGTAAGCTGACAACCATAAGAGCAAAAAGGCAATATGCTCTTCATCATAAACTTCATCTGTTTCTTGATGGTAATGTTTGACAAAAGAGGTAAAAACAACTTTGCGAAGGTTTTGAGGAGCTAAATTGGGCTGAATAACTGGAAAATCATGACGAAGTCCTGTGATAGCTGACACATCAAATAGTGTCGGACCCATCATTCCATAACGAAAGTGAAAATTGGCAGTGGTTTTGTTCCAGAAGAAAACAGATACGTCAATCATAGCAGTGTCTACTGGTTTTAGATGGGTTGACAAATAGAGAAGTTCAAAAATTCCAGCTTGTTTCCAGATGTGTTCTTTATGAGGTTTTAGCCTCTCATACCAAGATTCGAAAAGAGCGAACTTGGAAAGAGATAGCCTAAACATTCTATGTTTTTTCTTCAAATTATTGATGTTAAGAGAAGGGTAAGAAGCAAGAATGTGTTCATCTGGAACTTTACAAGGAAAAAGAGTACGAAGGTTTCCTGGAAAAGTTTCCAGAGTAATCATTGACCCTAGAAATGCAGTTGGGGGATTAACAGGCAATGGAGGATTAGGGAATGAATGGGTTACCTAGGATTCATTCCATAAAATGGTACTGTCGAGGATTGGTTCAGGAACAGAAGGTTGAACTTGTGCATTCCCTTTAGCTGAGTTCTTCTTTGTTGAAGTTGCCATGGGAGTTACAGAATTGTGCATTCAAAGCTCGAAAAGGAAGAACATGAACAATGAAAGGGGTTTTAATGAGTGAGAGTAAAAATGAATTTTTACTCGAAAGACATATTAAATAAAGGACACGATTTCCTAAAAGGTAACTGTTAAAAGCCACTAACTCATGATGGCTATTTTTTAGGGAATGGTAACCGTGTCAAAGGGGGGTGTCCTATTAATGAAACGATTTAAAAAGAAATTGAAGGATGAAGTTGAAATATTTTTATAAGTTTTGCCTTTCTCCTCATAACGTCGAATGACAAAACTTGGGGGGCATTTGTTGGATAGGAATTTTAAGAATTTCTAATTTTTGTCAGGTCGACAAAGGCAGGTTTATGAAGTGATAAGAAAATGGCCAAGTCCAAAAGTTGACAAGAATCCCATTCAGTCGACAAATGGATTGGTGTATGTAATGCCTTAAGTGAGTGTCTCAAAAGAAAACACAAGACATCCACATTACAAATGATTGTCCTATAGATAGTCTTAACATAATGGTCACACATAACCTTACAAAATCAAAAAGAAAATCATTGCACAAGCAACTACTCTCGGACATCATTTAATCAGTTTATGAAGCCGACAGTTACATATTAAGGCTCCCATGAAACATATTGAGTTAAAGAAATTCCTTCTTTATCTCCTTAATCCTTCGAAGGACCTAAACCTGCTTATCTGAAACAATAGAGAGCCTGGTGATAAAAATAATTCTCAGTGAGCTTTGCTTCAAGAAAGGATATACATATATAAACAATTAAATTCAAATAAACAACCCAAAATGAGTATGAGCATGGGCACTTTAACTTAAAACATTTACTAGATAACTTCAAGTGTGAGGGACTTGTAGTATTCTAGTTTAATAGATTTTGATATGGCAGTCAGAGCTCTATGACAACAATCAGACGTCCCTTAATTGCTAGTACCATATCCTAACCTTCAAGGAATTGAAGGACTAACAAAAACATATCTCACCCACAAATACTTATGTGGCCTTAATGGTTAATTTGGTTTTGAAACAATTGTCTCACCAAAATATAGACCATTTTAGATTTTTAATGCCCTGCTATACTTCACTTTATCATGATTAAGAAAAATACTCCAAACATAGTTAGGACCACAAGAGTGAAATTTCAGCAAAACCGAAACCATCAAACAACATTACCACAAATTTGGAGGATAATGACTAAAGTTTCTACCCCCACCATTTATTCCAAGTCTAACATTCAATCTCAAACAATTAGGAGCTCATATAACACTAATCAAAACTGAACATATAGACAATACATTGAAAAAAAAAACTCAAGTTTACACTAACAAGAGAAATCCAGAAATTTCAAAGTATTATCAAATCTGGAAACTGGCAGCAGTATTTTCAGTGACTTGCAATGGAGATTCCTCCAGCGTAACCAACTCAATTCCAAAAATTCCAAGGTCTAGGTTGTTAAAAATTCAGTCTACTTTCTATTAGCACAGAATTCAACTCAAACCAATATGTGTACAATTTAATACAATTTAAACACTAAGACAGTTTCAGCTCAGAATTCGCAGTACCAACAGCAACTTAACATCATTTTTGTCATTCAATACATACTGAAATCGAATCTTTCAAAGGCCTATATTGTTAAAAATTATGTCTATTTTCTATTAAAGCAGGAATAAAGTCAATCCAATATTTGTACAATTTAATACAACTTAAATACTAAGACAGTGTCAGCACAGAGTCTCCAAGACAAACAACAAATTGCATGTTATTTTTCTCCCTTGATACTCAATGAAATCGAATCGTTCCAAAACCTATCTCGAAGGAAATCAAGTATATTTTCTGATGGTATAAATATCACTTCGAAAAACACCCTATGGTGGAAATTATGGATAAAACACTAACAAGGATGCATTACGGGTTGAAGGATTTAGAGCCCCTTGTCAATTTTTATCAAAAACTACCTCTAATCAACATGCAATTCGAAAACCCAGTTGTCAACAAGCATATATCAGATCAAAAAAAAAAACATTCAACAGAAACCAATTTGAACATTTAACGTGAAATTGGGATTTATGGTTACCCAATATTACAAACAACAAAACTCACATAACCAAGTGGTAGATTGAAAGTGGTGAGTGTCGATCTCCTTGTGCTTCTTCCCTAATCTGATTTGTGCTCCTATTTTCGAAATTCTAGAGGTCTTGCATGTTGTCCATTTTGCTTGATTTAGGTATTTGATGAGTTGAAATTGTGAGGTAGAAGGTTAGAAGGAAATTTAGTATAGGTTTATGAGAGTTTTAGGAAGAATAAAGAAGGAAATGAGAATGGAAATGGTGTGTGGGTAAAACTGAAATTTGTGAGGAGAAAGGGAAGGGAGAGAGCTGTTCTGGTTAAGGGAGGAAAGAAAATGAAACACCCCACTCCTCCCCACTTTGGTTCTGTCGAAACTAATTGGTGAAAGGGGAGAGAAAAAAAAAAGTTTGACCAATGGAGGTTAGATATCCTTGAAGAGTATTGGTCACTTAAGGAGATTTGAGGATAGAGATAGATAAGTTGGTTTAAAATAAGTGGGTGTGTGTTTGATAATAAAATAAAAAATAATATTTCCATTCCATTTCAATTCTTAATTAATTAACCTCATTAAATAAATAAAACACACAATTTCACATTTAAGAAATATAAAAGGATTCAAACACACCCGTGGTAGAATTATAATGAAAAGACTAAAATAACATTGAAAAAGGATATTACATTCCTATCCTCCTTAAAGAAATTTTGTCCTCAAAATTTTGACGACTTACCTACTCAAACATGTAAGGATACTCCTGGCGTAAGTCATCCTCAAGCTCCCAAGTTGCCTCCTCAGGAGTTGACCCTTCCCAAATAACTTTCACCAGAGGAATTGTTTTGTTTCTCAGGGTTTTCAAGCTACGATCAATCACTTGAACCGGTATGGGTTGGAAGGTTAAATCTTGTCTTAATTGGACAAGATCATGATTGAGGGGTTGACAAGGATCAGGAATATACTTTTTGAGTTGAGATACATGAAAGACATTGTGTATTCCTGACAAGGAAGGGGGTAAAGCAAGTTGGTACACTACTGGACCGACTCGGTGGATAATCTAGAAAGGTCCTATGAAACGAGGACGGAGTTTCTTGGCCCGAAGGGCTCTTCCAATACCTATTGTGGGGGTTACTCTTAGGAACACATGGTCACCCTCTTCAAATTCTAAGGGTCTCCTTCTTTTATCAGCATAACTCTTTTGCCTACTATGCGCAACTTTTAATCTATCCCTAATAGTTCGGATTTTCTCCGTTGTCTCCTGGATTAACTCAGGTCCTAATATCCCCTTGTCACCCACTTCAGCCCAACAAAGTGGAGTTCTACACTTACGACCATAGAGTGCCTCATACGGTGCCATACCTATGCTGAAGTGATGACTATTATTGTAGGCAAATTCTACTAAGGGTAGGTGATGATCCCAATTTCCTCCATCCTCAAGAACACAGGCCCTGAGCATATCCTCTAAGGTTTGGATGGGTTCTCTCTCTCGACCATCCGTTGGGGATGGTAGGCAGTACTAAAGTTCAACCGAGTACCCAAGGCTTGGTGAAAAGCCTTCCAGAACCTAGAAGTGAACTTAGGATCCCTATCCGACACAATGCTAACTGGCACCCCATGCAACCTCACTATTTCGCTTATGAAAACCTTTGCTAGTTTAGCCGTATTAAGAGGTCTTAACAGGTAGGAAGTGGGCGGACTTAGTCAATCTGTCCACTATCACCCAAATAGAATCATGCCCCGCCTGAGTGTGAGGTAAACCTACAACGAAGTCCATGGATATGTTCTCCCATTTCCACTCAGGTATTTCTAAAGGTTGGAGCATGCCTGAGGGTCGTTGATGCTCGATCTTGACCTATTGACACACTAAACAGTGAGAGAAAAATTTGGCAACATCATTCCTCATTCCTGGCCGCCAGTACATCTTTCTAAGTTCTTGATACATCTTAGTAGAACCACGATGTATTGAAAAACTACTCTTATGGGCTTCCTCTAACACTTGTCTTTTAATCTCTTCATCATTTGGAATGCATATTCTCTCATGAAAGATGAGGGTTCCATCCCTGGCCTCGGAGAAGCCAAGTTGATCCTTCCTAGCTTGTAGGTCCTCGTCCCGAAGTTGAGCATGACTAATTTGAGTTCTAAAATCACAATTGATCTTAAGGTGGCTCAAATAAATGCTATCGGGACCCGCAATAACATTTAGGTTTAAGTTACGAAAATCTTCCAATAGTTTCAACTCATGTAACATCATGGATGAGACGTGAAGAGACTTCCGGCTTAAAGCATCTGCTACTACATTTGCCTTTCCTGGGTGGTACTTCAACTCAAACTCATAATCCTTGAGGAACTCCATCCACCTTCTCTGTCTCATGTTAAGTTCCCTCTGATCAAAAAGATACTTCAAGCTCTTATGATCGCTAAATACTTCAAATTTTGCTCCATAAAGATAATGTCTCCATATCTTTAGAGCAAAAACTATGGCTGCTAACTCCAGGTCATGGGTAGGATAGTTTTCTTCATGAGGTCTCAACTGACGAGAGGCTTAAGCCACTACCTGCCTATTCTGCATCAAAACACATCCTAAGCCTTTTAAGGATGCATCACTATAAACTTCGAATCCTAAGGTTGGGTCTGGAATGGTCAACACAGGAGCCGAGGTCAAACGGTCTTTGAGTTCAAGGAAACTCTTTTCACACTTTTTATCCCACTCTAAAGGATTACCTTTGCGGGTTAAGCGGGTTAAGGGTAGGGCTAACTGTGAAAATCCCCTTATAAACCTTCGGTAATATCCTTCCAAACCTAGAAAACTCCTAACCTCGGTAATGTTCTTAGGTCTTTCCCAATTAGGGACAGCATCAACCTTACTGGGGTCTAATGCTACCCCTTCTTGTGAAATTACATGTCCTAAAAACTTCACTTCAGTCAGCCAAAATTCACACTTTTCTGGCTTAGCAAACAACCTCTTTTCTCAGAGTATTTGCAAGACAAACCTAAGGTGTTCTTCATGCTCTTGAAAACTCCTGGAATAGATAAGGATATCATCAATGAAAACCACGACAAACTCATCCAAGAAGGGTCGAAAGATGCGGTTCATGTAGTTCATGAAGACCGTTGGAGCATTCGTTAAGCCAAAAGGCATAACTAGATACTCGTAATGCCCATATCGGGTTCTAAACGCTGTCTTGGGTATATCTTCAGACTTAATCCTTATTTGGTGATATCCCGACCTCAGATAAAGTTTTGAGAATACCGAGGCTCCTCTAAGCTGATCTAACAGGTCATCTATTCGGGGTAGTGGATACTTATTTTTAATGGTTATCTTATTAAGCTGTCTGTAATCCATACAGAGCCTCATACTCCCATATTTTTCTTAACCAACAGAACAGGCACACCCCAAGGAGAGGCACTAGGTCGAATGAATTGCTTTGCTATTAAATCCTCTAATTGAGCCTTAAGTTCTTTCAATTCCAAAGGGGACATTCTATAGGGTGCAATAGATATTGGTCCCGCATCAGGAACCAAATCTATGGAGAATTCAATCTCCCTTTCAGGAGGTAGGGAGAGTATGTCTTCTGGAAAGACGTCTATGAATTCACTCACTACAGGGATAGTTGCGACATCCACATTTTCCTTAGAACTTGAAGAAAGTATACACATGAACTTGGGTTCCCCACTATTTAGGCATTGGTTAATTTGTGACACACTAGCAAACAAGGAAGGACATATCTCTTTGGGATTTTCTCCCGGAGATAGGAATATTATAGACTTTTCTGGACAATTTAGTACAACTTGATTGGCTGATATCCAATCCATACCTAAAATGACATCTGGAGCTTTTAGGGGCAAGCAAAACAAGTTAACTAGAAACACCCTATTGGATATTTCCAGTATACAATTTTCACAAACAAGAGAAGTTTCAATGCAGCCCTCTGCAGGGGTAGACACAGATAAAGGGTATGGCAGAGAGGATAAAAACCGTTGTAGACGTATAGCACATTCACAAGAGACAAAAGAATAGGTTGCCCCAGAATAAAAAAGAATAACAACATATTCTTGGTTAAGGAGGCCGGTACCTTTTATCAGACCATCTTTTCCCTTAGCTTTATTACCACTGAGAGTGAAAACTCTTCCAGAGGATTGGTTACCAGGAATGGCAACTCCCTTCTTCTTCAAGAGAGGCCAAGACGGGGAAGAGTGTCCCGGCTGCTTGCAAGAATAGCAAACATTCTGACCAGCCAAGCACTCCCCACCATGTTTCTTCCCATATTTTGGGCATCCAACTGTTCTGGGAGAGTTAGATGTCTGCACCTGCTTTCCTTTATCCAAACTCCCTTTTACTTTGAGTTGTTGATGGTGTTTACCTTCATTCTTATTCTTAAGCCATTTCTTCTGATTCTCCACTTCTAATTCTTGCAAACTTTCTTCCGCCACATAAGCTTGTTGGGCAATGGTAGGGTATTCAGTAAATCTGGTCTGAGCCAAACAATTCTTGATATAAGCTCTCAAGCCCCAACGAAACTAATCTATCTTCCATTCTTCATTTGGAGCGTAACTTGCTTGCGAAGCATGTCTTTCCAAATCTTCAAATTTTGCTACATATTGAACTACCGACATGTTCCCTTGCTTTAGTTACACGAATTCTCTTTCTTTTTGTTTCCTGAGGTTGAAGGGAATATATTTTTTAAGAAAAACCCCTTGGAAATGCTCCCAATCCAAGGGTGTCCCCACAACGGTCATGTGAGCCTTCATGCCCTTCCACCAATTTGCAGCTTCCTTCTTTAGCATATGAGTGGCAAAAGAAACCTTTTGTTCCTCGGTACACTGTACGATCTCAAAAATCTACTCCATTGCTTCTATCCAATGATAAGTATCCAGAGCATGTTTAATCTCGGAGAAAGCAGGTGGGTCAAGTTTGAGAAATTGGAAGAAAATACGGTTGGCCTCATCCTGAGGTGGTGCTAGTCCTCCAGCCTGAGTTTGGTGATGGAGAAGATTATTAGTAGCCATAGTCTGGTCCCGTACGACCTGCATAAGCTCATCCAACCACTCAGGAGCACCTCTTCCTCTGCCTCTTCCTCTTCCTCCGCGGCCTGTAGTTTCATCACTCATGATTCTGCATACCACATACCAATATCAAGTTGATCAGGCTTAATACTTAGTAAGTTGGCATTTAGAAAAATAAATGGGAAATTCAAGCACAACGATACTATGTAAAACTATCCACAGTTCCATTAGATCGAACTGCTCTGATACCAAAAATGTAATGCCTTAAGTGAGTGTCTCAAAAGAAAACACAAGACATCCATATTACAAATGATAGTCCTATAGATAGTCTTAACATAATGGTCACACATAACCTTACAAACTCAAAAAGAAAATCATTGCAGAAGCAACTACTCTCGGACTTCATTTAATCAGTTTATGAAGCCGACAGTTACATATCAAGGCTCCCATGAAACACATTGAGTTAAAGAAATTCCTTCTTTATCTCCTTAATCCTTCGAAGGACCTAAACCTGCTTATCTGAAACAATAGAGAGCCTAGTGAGAAAAATAATTCTCATTGAGCTTTGCTTCAAGCAAGGATATACATATATAAACAATTAAATTCAAATAAACAACCCAAAATGAGTATGAGCATGGGCACTTTAACTTAAAACATTTACTAGATAACTTCAAGTGTGAGGGACTTGTAGTATTCTAGTTTAATATATTTTGATATGGCAGTCAGAGCTCTATGACAACAATCAGGCATCCCTTAATTGCTAGTATCATATCCTAACCTTCAACGAATTGAAGGACTTACAAAAACATATCTCACCCACAAATACTTATGTGGCCTTAATGGCTAATTTGGTTTTGAAACAATTGTCTCACCAAAATATAGACCATTTTAGATTTTTAATGCCCTGCTATACTTCACTTTATCATGATTAAGAAAAATACTCCAAACATAGTTAGGACCACAAGAGTGAAATTTCAGCAAAACCGAAACCATCAAACAACATTACCACAAATTTGGAGGATAATGACTAAAGTTTCTACCCCCACCATTTATTCCAAGTCTAACATTCAATCTCAAAGAATTAGGAGCTCATATAACACTAATCAAAATTGAACATATAGACAATACATTGAAAAAAAAAACTCAAGTTTACACTAACAAGAGAAATCCAGAAATTTCAAAGTATTATCAAATCTGGAAACTGGCAGCAGTATTTTCAGTGACTTGCAATGGAGATTCCTCCAGCGAAACCAACTCAATTCCAAAAATTCCAAGGTCTAGGTTGTTAAAAATTCAGTCTACTTTCTATTAGCACAGAATTCAACTCAAACCAATATGTGTACAATTTAATACAATTTAAACACTAAGACAGTTTCAGCTCAGAATTCGCAGTACCAACAGCAACTTAACATCATTTTTGTCATTCAATACATACTGAAATCGAATCTTTCCAAGGCCTATATTGTTAAAAATTATGTCTATTTTCTATTAAAGCAGGAATAAAGTCAATCCAATATTTGTACAATTTAATACAACTTAAATACTAAGACAGTGTCAGCACAGAGTCTCCAGGACAAACAACAAATTGCATGTTATTTTTCTCCCTTGATACTCAATGAAATCGAATCGTTCCACAACCTATATCGAAGGAAATCAAGTATATTTTCTGATGGTATAAATATCACTTCGAAAAAAACCCTATGGTGGAAATTATGGATAAAACACTAACAAGGATGCATTACGGGTTGAAGGATTTAGAGCCCCTTGTCAATTTTTATCAAAAACTACCTCTAATCAACATGCAATTCGAAAACCCAGTTGTCAACAAGCATATATCAGATCAAAAAAAAAAACATTCAACAGAAACCAATTTGAACATTTAACGTGAAATTGGGATTTATGGTTACCCAATATTACAAACAACAAAACTCACATAACCAAGTGGTAGATTGAAAGTGGTGAGTGTTGATCTCCTTGTGCTTCTTCCCTAATCTGATTTGTGCTCCTATTTTCGAAATTCTAGAGGTCTTGCATGTTGTCCATTTTGCTTGATTTAGGTATTTGATGAGTTGAAATTGTGAGGTAGAAGGTTAGAAGGAAATTTAGTATAGGTTTATGAGAGTTTTAGGAAGAATAAAGAAGGAAATGAGAATGGAAATGGTGTGTGGGTAAAACTGAAATTTGTGAGGAGAAAGGGAAGGGAGAGAGCTGTTCTGGTTAAGGGAGGAAAGAAAATGAAACACCCCACTCCTCCCCACTTTGGTTCTGTCGAAACTAATTGGTGAAAGGGGAGAGAAAAAAAAAAGTTTGACCAATGGAGGTTAGATATCCTTGAAGAGTATTGGTCACTTAAGGAGATTTGGATAGAGATAGATAAGTTGGTTTAAAATAAGTGGGTGTGTGTTTGATAATAAAATAAAAAATAATATTTCCATTCCATTTCAATTCTTAATTAATTAACCTCATTAAATAAATAAAACACACAATTTCACATTTAAGAAATATAAAAGGATTCAAACACACCCGTGGTAGAATTATAATGAAAAGACTAAAATAACATTGAAAAAGGATATTACATTCCTATCCTCCTTAAAGAAATTTTGTCCTCAAAATTTTGACGACTTACCTACTCAAACATGTAAGGATACTCCTGGCGTAAGTCATCCTCAAGCTCCCAAGTTGCCTCCTCAGGAGTTGACCCTTCCCAAATAACTTTCACCAGAGGAATTGTTTTGTTTCTCAGGGTTTTCAAGCTACGATCAATCACTTGAACCGGTATGGGTTGGAAGGTTAAATCTGGTCTTAACTGGACAAGATCATGATTGAGGGGTTGACAAGGATCAGGAATATACTTTTTGAGTTGAGATACATGAAAGACATTGTGTATTCCTGACAAGGAAGGGGGTAAAGCAAGTTGGTACACTACTGGACCGACTCGGTGGATAATCTAGAAAGGTCCTATGAAACGAGGACGGAGTTTCTTGGCCCGAAGGGCTCTTCCAATGCCTATTGTGGGGGTTACTCTTAGGAACACATGGTCACCCTCTTCAAATTCTAAGGGTCTCCTTCTTTTATCAGCATAACTCTTTTGCCTACTATGCGCAACTTTTAATCTATCCCTAATAGTTCGGATTTTCTCCGTTGTCTCCTGGATTAACTCAGGTCCTAATATCCCCTTGTCACCCACTTCAGCCCAACAAAGTGGAGTTCTACACTTACGACCATAGAGTGCCTCATACGGTGCCATACCTATGCTGAAGTGATGACTATTATTGTAGGCAAATTGTACTAAGGGTAGGTGATGATCCCAATTTCCTCCATCCTCAAGAACACAGGCCCTGAGCATATCCTCTAAGGTTTGGATGGTTCTCTCTGTCTGACCATCTGACTGGGGATGGTAGGCAGTACTAAAGTTCAACCGAGTACCCAAGGCTTGGTGAAAAGCCTTCCAGAACCTAGAAGTGAACTTAGGATCCCTATCCGACACAATGCTAACTGGCACCCCATGCAACCTCACTATTTCGCTTATGAAAACCTTTGCTAGTTTAGCCGTATTGTAAGAGGTCTTAACAGGTAGGAAGTGGGCGGACTTAGTCAATCTGTCCACTATCACCCAAATAGAATCATGCCCTGCCTGAGTCTGAGGTAAACCTACAACGAAGTCCATGGATATGTTCTCCCATTTACACTCAGGTATTTCTAAAGGTTGGAGCATGCCTGAGGGTCGTTGATGCTCGATCTTGACCTATTGACACACTAAACAGTGAGAGAAAAATTTGGCAACATCATTCCTCATTCCTGGCCGCCAGTACATCTTTCTAAGTTCTTGATACATCTTAGTAGAACCACGATGTATTGAAAAACTACTCTTATGGGCTTCCTCTAACACTTGTCTTTTAATCTCTTCATCATTTGGAATGCATATTCTCTCATGAAAGATGAGGGTTCCATCCCTGGCCTCGGAGAAGCCAAGTTGATCCTTCCTAGCTTGTAGGTCCTCGTCCCGAAGTTGAGCATGACTAATTTGAGTTCTAAAATCACAATTGATCTTAAGGTGGCTCAAATAAATGCTATCGGGACCCGCAATAACATTTAGGTTTAAGTTACGAAAATCTTCCAATAGTTTCAACTCATGTAACATCATGGATGAGACGTGAAGAGACTTCCGGCTTAAAGCATCTGCTACTACATTTGCCTTTCCTGGGTGGTACTTCAACTCAAACTCATAATCCTTGAGGAACTCCATCCACCTTCTCTGTCTCATGTTAAGTTCCCTCTGATCAAAAAGATACTTCAAGCTCTTATGATCGCTAAATACTTCAAATTTTGCTCCATAAAGATAATGTCTCCATATCTTTAGAGCAAAAACTATGGCTGCTAACTCCAGGTCATGGGTAGGATAGTTTTCTTCATGAGGTCTCAACTGACGAGAGGCTTAAGCCACTACCTGCCTATTCTGCATCAAAACACATCCTAAGCCTTTTAAGGATGCATCACTATAAACTTCGAATCCTAAGGTTGGGTCTGGAATGGTCAACACAGGAGCCGAGGTCAAACGGTCTTTGAGTTCAAGGAAACTCTTTTCACACTTTTTATCCCACTCTAAAGGATTACCTTTGCGGGTTAAGCGGGTTAAGGGTAGGGCTAACTGTGAAAATCCCCTTATAAACCTTCGGTAATATCCTTCCAAACCTAGAAAACTCCTAACCTCGGTAATGTTCTTAGGTCTTTCCCAATTAGGGACAGCATCAACCTTACTGGGGTCTAATGCTACCCCTTCTTGTGAAATTACATGTCCTAAAAACTTCACTTCAGTCAGCCAAAATTCACACTTTTCTGGCTTAGCAAACAACCTCTTTTCTCAGAGTATTTGCAAGACAAACCTAAGGTGTTCTTCATGCTCTTGAAAACTCCTGGAATAGATAAGGATATCATCAATGAAAACCACGACAAACTCATCCAAGAAGGGTCGAAAGATGCGGTTCATGTAGTTCATGAAGACCGTTGGAGCATTCGTTAAGCCAAAAGGCATAACTAGATACTCGTAATGCCCATATCGGGTTCTAAACGCTGTCTTGGGTATATCTTCAGACTTAATCCTTATTTGGTGATATCCCGACCTCAGATAAAGTTTTGAGAATACCGAGGCTCCTCTAAGCTGATCTAACAGGTCATCTATTCGGGGTAGTGGATACTTATTTTTAATGGTTATCTTATTAAGCTGTCTGTAATCCATACAGAGCCTCATACTCCCATATTTTTCTTAACCAACAGAACAGGCACACCCCAAGGAGAGGCACTAGGTCGAATGAATTGCTTTGCTATTAAATCCTCTAATTGAGCCTTAAGTTCTTTCAATTCCAAAGGGGACATTCTATAGGGTGCAATAGATATTGGTCCCGCATCAGGAACCAAATCTATGGAGAATTCAATCTCCCTTTCAGGAGGTAGGGAGAGTATGTCTTCTGGAAAGACGTCTATGAATTCACTCACTACAGGGATAGTTGCGACATCCACATTTTCCTTAGAACTTGAAGAAAGTATACACATGAACTTGGGTTCCCCACTATTTAGGCATTGGTTAATTTGTGACACACTAGCAAACAAGGAAGGACATATCTCTTTGGGATTTTCTCCCGGAGATAGGAATATTATAGACTTTTCTGGACAATTTAGTACAACTTGATTGGCTGATATCCAATCCATACCTAAAATGACATCTGGAGCTTTTAGGGGCAAGCAAAACAAGTTAACTAGAAACACCCTATTGGATATTTCCAGTATACAATTTTCACAAACAAGAGAAGTTTCAATGCAGCCCTCTGCAGGGGTAGACACAGATAAAGGGTATGGCAGAGAGGATAAAAACCGTTGTAGACGTATAGCACATTCACAAGAGACAAAAGAATAGGTTGCCCCAGAATAAAAAAGAATAACAACATATTCTTGGTTAAGGAGGCCGGTACCTTTTATCAGACCATCTTTTCCCTTAGCTTTATTACCACTGAGAGTGAAAACTCTTCCAGAGGATTGGTTACCAGGAATGGCAACTCCCTTCTTCTTCAAGAGAGGCCAAGACGGGGAAGAGTGTCCCGGCTGCTTGCAAGAATAGCAAACATTCTGACCAGCCAAGCACTCCCCACCATGTTTCTTCCCATATTTTGGGCATCCAACTGTTCTGGGAGAGTTAGATGTCTGCACCTGCTTTCCTTTATCCAAACTCCCTTTTACTTTGAGTTGTTGATGGTGTTTACCTTCATTCTTATTCTTAAGCCATTTCTTCTGATTCTCCACTTCTAATTCTTGCAAACTTTCTTCCGCCACATAAGCTTGTTGGGCAATGGTAGGGTATTCAGTAAATCTGGTCTGAGCCAAACAATTCTTGATATAAGCTCTCAAGCCCCAACGAAACTAATCTATCTTCCATTCTTCATTTGGAGCGTAACTTGCTTGCGAAGCATGTCTTGCCAAATCTTCAAATTTTGCTACATATTGAGCTACCGACATGTTCCCTTGCTTTAGTTACACGAATTCTCTTTCTTTTTGTTTCCTGAGGTTGAAGGGAATATATTTTTTAAGAAAAACCCTTTGGAAATGCTCCCAATCCAAGGGTGTCCCCACAACGGTCATGTGAGCCTTCACGCCCTTCCACCAATTTGCAGCTTCCTTCTTTAGCATATGAGTGGCAAAAGAAACCTTTTGTTCCTCGGTACACTGTACGATCTCAAAAATCTACTCCATTGCTTCTATCCAATGATAAGTATCCAGAGCATGTTTAATCTCGGAGAAAGCAGGTGGGTCAAGTTTGAGAAATTGGAAGAAAATACGGTTGGCCTCATCCTGAGGTGGTGCTAGTCCTCCAGCCTGAGTTTGGTGATGGAGAAGATTATTAGTAGCCATAGTCTGGTCCCGTACGACCTGCATAAGCTCATCCAACCACTCAGGAGCACCTCTTCCTCTGCCTCTTCCTCTTCCTCCGCGGCCTGTAGTTTCATCACTCATGATTCTGCATACCACATACCAATATCAAGTTGAGCAGGCTTAATACTTAGTAAGTTGGCATTTAGAAAAATAAATGGGAAATTCAAGCACAACGATACTATGTAAAACTATCCACAGTTCCATTAGATCGAACTGCTCTGATACCAAAAATGTAATGCCTTAAGTGAGTGTCTCAAAAGAAAACACAAGACATCCATATTACAAATGATAGTCCTATAGATAGTCTTAACATAATGGTCACACATAACCTTACAAACTCAAAAAGAAAATCATTGCAGAAGCAACTACTCTCGGACTTCATTTAATCAGTTTATGAAGCCGACAGTTACATATCAAGGCTCCCATGAAACACATTGAGTTAAAGAAATTCCTTCTTTATCTCCTTAATCCTTCGAAGGACCTAAACCGGCTTATCTGAAACAATAGAGAGCCTAGTGAGAAAAATAATTCTCATTGAGCTTTGCTTCAAGCAAGGATATACATATATAAACAATTAAATTCAAATAAACAACCCAAAATGAGTATGAGCATGGGCACTTTAACTTAAAACATTTACTAGATAACTTCAAGTGTGAGGGACTTGTAGTATTCTAGTTTAATATATTTTGATATGGCAGTCAGAGCTCTATGACAACAATCAGGCATCCCTTAATTGCTAGTATCATATCCTAACCTTCAACGAATTGAAGGACTTACAAAAACATATCTCACCCACAAATACTAATGTGGCCTTAATGGCTAGTTTGGTTTTGAAACAATTGTCTCACCAAAATATAGACCATTTTAGATTTTTAATGCCATGCTATACTTCACTTTATCATGATTAAGAAAAATACTCCAAACATAGTTAGGACCACAAGAGTGAAATTTCAGTAAAACCGAAACCATCAATCAACATTACCACAAATTTGGAGGATAATGACTAAAGTTTCTACCCCCACCATTTATTCCAAGTCTAACATTAAATCTCAAACAATTAGGAGCTCATATAACACTAATAAAAACTGAACATATAGACAATACATAGGAAAAAAAAAAACTCAAGTTTACACTAACAAGAGAAATCCAGAAATTTCAAAGTATTATCAAATCTGGAAACTGGCAGCAGTATTTTTAGTGACTTGCAATGGAGATTCCTTCAGCGAAACCAATTCAATTTCAAAAATTCCAAGGCCTAGGTTGTTTAAAATTCTGTCTACTTTCTATTAGCACAGAATTCAACTCAAACCAATATGTGTACAATTTAATACAATTTAAACACTAAGACAGTTTCAGCTCAGAATTCGCAGTACCAACAACAACTTAACATCATTTTTGTCATTCAATACATACTGAAATTGAATCTTTCCAAGGCCTATATTGTTAAAAATTATGTCTATTTTCTATTAAATCATGAATAAAGTCAATCCAATATTTGTACAATTTAATACAATTTAAATACTAAGACAGTGTCAGCACAGAGTCTCCTGGACAAACAGCAGATTGCATGTTTTGTTTCTCCCTTGATACTCAATGAAATCGAATCGTTCCACAACCTATATCGAAGGAAATCAAGTCTATTTTCTGATGGTATAAATATCACTTCGAAAAAAACCCTATGGTGGAAATTATGGATAAAACACTAACAAGGATGCATTACGGGTTGAAGGATTTAGAGCCCCTTGTCAATTTTTATCAAAAACTACCTCTAATCAACATGCAATTCGAAAACCCAGTTGTCAACAAGCATATATCAGATCAAAAAAAAAAAAAACATTCAACAGAAACCAATTTGAACATTTAACGTGAAATTGGGATTTATGGTTACCCAATATTACAAACAACAAAACTCACATAACCAAGTGGTAGATTGAAAGTGGTGAGTGTTGATCTCCTTGTGCTTCTTCCCTAATCTGATTTGTGCTCCTATTTTCGAAATTCTAGAGGTCTTGCATGTTGTCCATTTTGCTTGATTTAGGTATTTGATGAGTTGAAATTGTGAGGTAGAAGGTTAGAAGGAAATTTAGTATAGGTTTATGAGAGTTTTAGGAAGAATAAAGAAGGAAATGAGAATGGAAATGGTGTGTGGGTAAAACTGAAATTTGTGAGGAGAAAGGGAAGGGAGAGAGCTGTTCTGGTTAAGGGAGGAAAGAAAATGAAACACCCCACTCCTCCCCACTTTGGTTCTGTCGAAACTAATTGGTGAAAGGGGAGAGAAAAAAAAAAGTTTGACCAATAGAGGTTATATATCCTTGAAGAGTATTGGTCACTTAAGGAGATTTGAGGATAAAGATAGATAAGTTGGTTTAAAATAAGTGGGTGTGTGTTTGATAATAAAATAAAAAATGATATTTCCATTCCATTTCAATTCTTAATTAATCAACCTCATTAAATAAATCAAACACACAATTTCACATTTAAGAAATATAAAAGGATTCAAACACACCCGTGGTAGAATTATAATGAAAAGACTAAAATAACATTGAAAAAGGATATTACATTCCTATCCTCCTTAAAGAAATTTTGTCCTCAAAATTTTGACGACTTACCTACTCAAACATGTAAGGATACTCCTGGCGTAAGTCATCCTCAAGCTCCCAAGTTGCCTCCTCAGGAGTTGACCCTTCCCAAATAACTTTCACCAGAGGAATTGTTTTGTTTCTCAGGGTTTTCAAGCTACGATCAATCACTTGAACCGGTATGGGTTGGAAGGTTAAATCTGGTCTTAATTGGACAAGATCATGATTGAGGGGTTGACAAGGATCAGGAATATACTTTTTGAGTTGAGATACATGAAAGACATTGTGTATTCCTGACAAGGAAGGGGGTAAAGCAAGTTGGTACACTACTGGACCGACTCGGTGGATAATCTAGAAAGGTCCTATGAAACGAGGACGGAGTTTCTTGGCCCGGGAAGGGCTCTTCCAATGCCTATTGTGGGGGTTACTCTTAGGAACACATGGTCACCCTCTTCAAATTCTAAGGGTCTCCTTCTTTTATCAGCATAACTCTTTTGCCTACTATGCGCAACTTTTAATCTATCCCTAATAGTTCGGATTTTCTCCGTTGTCTCCTGGATTAACTCAGGTCCTAATATCCCCTTGTCACCCACTTCAGCCCAACAAAGTGGAGTTCTACACTTACGACCATAGAGTGCCTCATACGGTGCCATACCTATGCTGAAGTGATGACTATTATTGTAGGCAAATTGTACTAAGGGTAGGTGATGATCCCAATTTCCTCCATCCTCAAGAACACAGGCCCTGAGCATATCCTCTAAGGTTTGGATGGTTCTCTCTGTCTGACCATCTGACTGGGGATGGTAGGCAGTACTAAAGTTCAACCGAGTACCCAAGGCTTGGTGAAAAGCCTTCCAGAACCTAGAAGTGAACTTAGGATCCCTATCCGACACAATGCTAACTGGCACCCCATGCAACCTCACTATTTCGCTTATGAAAACCTTTGCTAGTTTAGCCGTATTGTAAGAGGTCTTAATAGGTAGGAAGTGGGCGGACTTAGTCAATCTGTCCACTATCACCCAAATAGAATCATGCCCCGCCTGAGTGTGAGGTAAACCTACAACGAAGTCCATGGATATGTTCTCCCATTTCCACTCAGGTATTTCTAAAGGTTGGAGCATGCCTGAGGGTCGTTGATGCTCGATCTTGACCTTTTGACACACTAAACAGTGAGAGAAAAATTTGGCAACATCATTCCTCATTCCAGGCCGCCAGTACATCTTTCTAAGTTCTTGATACATCTTAGTAGAACCACGATGTATTGAAAAACTACTCTTATGGGCTTCCTCTAACACTTGTCTTTTAATCTCTTCATCATTTGGAATGCATATTCTCTCATGAAAGATGAGGGTTCCATCCCTGGCTTCGGAGAAGCCAAGTTGATCCTTCCTAGCTTGTAGGTCCTCGTCCCGAAGTTGAGCATGACTAATTTGAGTTCTAAAATCACAATTGATCTTAAGGTGGCTCAAATAAATGCTATTGGGACCCACAATAACATTTAGGTTTAAGTTACGAAAATCTTCCAATAGTTTCAACTCAGGTAACATCATGGATGAGACGTGAAGACTGACGGATTAACTCAAGTACTCTTTCCACCCCTTTGTTAAATTTCAATACAATTTCATTACATAATCTTGTTTCTTCATTTTGTTTCAAGTTCTTGTCATTATTTCTCTCAGATTCATAGTTTTCTTGCATCTATCTTTTCAAGTTCTTTGTCTTTACCGCCATCAATTCAAGATGGCGGATTTACTTTAAGTTCCCATATTAACATTTATTTTTAATCCACTCTCACTATTCTTCAAGTTTTTATCTTCGCCTATGTAAAACTTTTCTTATTTAAACTTTTGTTTATACTATTTTTATCAAGTTTTACTTTTCAATTTATTCTACAATTGTAGTTGACAACATACTTACCGTACGTTTTAAACTTAAATTCATGTTCCTTTATGCTTTTTATTGTTATTCTACAAGAAAACTCATCTCTTCCAATTTATATTTTTTATTTGTCAATGTAGTAGTAATTTAATGCTTTCTTCTAGCTTTATCTTTAATTTCAATTGTAATTCAAGTTGATTTTTGTCAACTTTTCATGTAAGTAGAGAAAAGTTCGTGCCATCATATTCATAGTTTGATTTTTGTCAAATTTGTGTTGTCGCAAACACATTTGTAAAAACCAACTGGGAACGAGATTATCGTAGAAGTCCCACAATCTCCTGATCTTTTACTTTAATTATTTGATTTCGTCGGATTTGGACACTACCAAAAAACCGAGTAAACACCACAATCAAAGGAGATTGAACGCGTGAGCGACATTTGGATGGCAATAAGTGTAGCGCAAAATTAGTGACAACAAGTTGGAAGCATGCTGTGAATGGGTGCTCCATATCAAAAGTGTGCTCCATATCAAAAGCATGATAAATAATAGGAAAGTGCTAACGAGTGGCCTAAAGGTATTTAAGAAATCAAGAAAAGTAAGTTTGTATAGGGAATTAGTGTATTTATATTTAAAAAGTGAAATGCTTAGTTTTCCAATGAAAACTTGCTTTTCTTGATTCTTTAAAGAGTGTTCGAAGGACATTCGTTAACATGACTCTAAATAATATAATAGTAAATTAAATGAATATGGATAAGTACAAGTGTACAACAGAACTAGTGAAGGATGTAGCAAATCATAACTGATGATTTAATGTAAATGAAATCATAACGTAGCCACGTAGGTAGTATGAATCGTTCTAACCAATAAGAGCTTACAATGTAATAGTAGTGATGAGCAGATTGCTTTGATAAATAAATGAGAATGAATGGCTAGACGTAAATGGAAAATATCAACAATTAATTATAATTTAACGTGAATGAATGGCGAGATACAAATGGAAAATATCCACAATAAATTATAATCTTACCGAATAATAAAGATTATGAAGTGACCATTTAACATATAGTAACTCTAAGTTATCCACCAAAAAAAAATAGTAACTCTAAGTTTCCCTTGTTTTTTTTTTTGATAGGTACTCTAAGTTTTCCTTGATTTCATGTCAATGAGAGCTAGTGCACTTTTAGTTCTTATTTAATCGGATGCCTGGTAGACAGACCGAAGACTTGTATGTTTGGGCTATATTTGGTGGAATGAGGAGAATTACAGAGATTGTACAGCTAAGTTGCTAC
Organism: Sophora flavescens; assembly: GCA_030762895.1. NCBI lineage: Eukaryota > Viridiplantae > Streptophyta > Magnoliopsida > Fabales > Fabaceae > Sophora > Sophora flavescens. The sequence goes on from CM061063.1 coordinate 78,894,023, forward strand.
ATGGGCGATGCCATATTGACACAATCAAAAAAAATTATGCTCAATGAGGAACAAGTAGTTGCATTAAAATTGAAAAAAGAGATGGTCCAACCAAGAAATGGCCTTAGTAGTGCATTCTCCTTTATTTATTTACTCAACCATTTATTTATTTACCCTCCTCTCTGTACAATTGGGTTATCAGGGCACCGCTGCTCTGTTAAGTCGGAGGAGGTAGGCTAACAAAGAGTGTCACTACCAGCCCAACCCAGCAAACCTGGAGCTTGTCCCATCACCTTAATGCCCCTACTTGGGTCACAAGCTAGTGCTACCTAGCTCGGCATTCTTTGAAGTTTGTCTAAGGCTTATAAACAATAAGTTTTTTCATGATATGTACGATGTGGGACTTATAAACACAAGTCCTTTTAGGTTTGATGCTTTGCAAGTGATTCGGGTTGACCTTTCACAAGGTGGGGATAGAAACATCCAAGAATGGTTGGATCGAGCGCTAGTTTCTGCTTCATAGCATGATCTTTTCCCAGAACTAAATGTTTAACATCTTCCAATATCTAGATTCGATCATTGTCCCATCAAAGTTTGTTTACAATGTGAAAAAGATGAGAACATATTTTCTTATCCGAGGAGCTTTAGACTAAGGTAGATGAGTGTAAAAATATAGCCATGCGATGTTGGGTGAGTTCGTTGGGATCTATAACAGAGAAAATTAAATTATGTGGGTCACGATTGGACTCATGGGATGATTAGATTTTTGTGTACCTGCCAAAAACTATTGCAAAGAAACAAAAGATTCTAAATGATCTTTTATCTTGATTTCAAATAGAGGAGGTGTTGGACTAAATTGATGTGATAGAACATGACCTCGGAGACCTATTGATGTATGGGGAGGTAATTCGAGCTCGAGCCATGTGGCTTCAACATGGTGATCAAAATTCCATATTCGTCCATCAAAAAGCATCATAAGATGGAATATATTTTAGGCGATCTTGGGATAAAATATTAGGATGAAGAGTATATTGTATAGGTATTAATAACTTTCTTTAGCATATATTTTTCATCATATTTTGTCTATAATGTTGAAGATATTGCACAACCTATTCATGAAAAAAAATACCCAGGATATGCAAGATTTCCTTATCCAATTGTTTACAAGAGAAGAGTGATCAAAGTTTTGAAACAAATGCATACAACTATAGCCCTTATCCCAGATGGGATGCTTGTCGTCGTTAACCCAAAATATCTAGGATGGAATGTACTCACAACAATATTGAATATTCCAAATCATGAAGCTAACCCTATTGTGGGAGAAAATCTAAATGCTTTTGTTTCAGAAAGATTAATAGCTGACAACGAATTAATAGCTTTCGAGACTTTCCACTTTGTGAGGAAGGCGAAGCTTGATTTTGTCTAAGATAAAATATGGAAGAAGCTAAATGGATACAAAGAAAATTATCTATGCGTGCATGCAAAGATATTCCTACCAAAGCAGTGACATGGTCTATTCCAACATATATTGCGACACCCTAAAACCCGGCATCACATGGTTACCCGTTGCGGAAAAGAAACTTATTTAAAACGCTGGTCGCCTTCGGAAAAATAACCTTTCATAAAAGGTTACTGAAAATGGTACTCTTTTTTTTTAAAGGAAGTTAAGAAAAGGTGATGAACACTCAGAACATGAAAATAAACATCATACATATAAATATAACTGTCTCACTTGGGATCTTAAGTTTGATTACAAGACAGGCCTTGTTGAACTGGCCAACATACACTGAAACAGCTACTGAAGAAATAGGTAAAAAGAAAACATCGAACTGGGAATAGGGAATTGGGTACAAGACTCAAAAGATGGCTCTAAAACCTAGGGACTATAGGGACAACTCCAAAAGCCAACGAACAATCTACCAATACCTCCTGCATGCAGAGTGACCACAGACGCTACACTCAGACGAGATATCAAATGCCGGATCGATAACGTCACCGTCGTCGTCGATAGGGATGTCATCATCGCCGGGATTCTGTGGATGGTACTCAGGCTCCTCCTCGTCCTCGTCCTCGACCTCTATGAACTCAAGAGGCTCTTCCTCGGGATCCTCCTCCACTGGATCCTCCGCAAGCGGTTCGACTGGATCCAAATGCTCATGAAGGATACCGATGTCTTGTAGCGTATGAAGGTAGTACCATGGAGGTGGAAGCGTCATAATCCTCGTCTCGACAGTATGAATCCTTCGTACGGTCACTCAGTTAGCATTCATCTCAGCAGTCGTGATTGGTCCTCGATACGTAGCTGTCGTCGCATCATCGCTCGCTGTCCAGTTCCTCACTAGCCCAGCCTCGTCGAACACCTCATTCCTCGAAATAGAGGGTGCTAGGGGAACGTTGGGTTCCATCTAAAGCACGTACATATACCGATACAAGAAAAGGAATAGAACATATAGATATGCAAGAGTGAGATATCATCATAAGATATATTCCACAACAACCATATACATGATACATGCAACACATAATCAAGTCAATAGTTAAATCATGCATAATCATAATATAACCGTGTAATATCAAGGGATCTCAAGCCCGCACAATCAATTTTCGAAAATATGCATGACACTTCAATATCAGGCTCTATCCTAATCTCATGAGTTCTCAACACCGTGTTTCACTGGAGAAGAATTAGAGTTGGTCAATCTCTAGCCCACCGGGAAGTTGCCTCCATACCCTCATGCATTTAAGGTCTCAGGACGAGCAACGTCACATGTGCCTCTGAACCGGTCACATGGACTGACTCCCAGATACCACCTTGTACCTGAAATGTAAGAAAGGCACGTCTGCCTGGGGTAATGCATATGAGAAAATATTTTATTCAAAAGGTTTTCTTTGTGTTCATTCTTTTTCGCTGTCGTAGCTTAAAGCTAACGACTTAATCATCATTTCCCCATCACTTGAAAACTTAGAAGCATAGGACACACAGTCCGAATGCTCAATCACAACGCCCGAGACCGATGCACCAGTCCTAGGCTTATGGTCATGGAAAACAACATTCACCTTTAACAACATCCATCACAATGTGGTTAGGACACACAGTCCATAACAACGTGATTAGGACACACAGTCCACAACAACGAAATCAGAACGTACTGTCCTCGTTTTCGAGAATTGGACTCCCAGTCCAGAACATCATGAATAGGACTCATGGCCCCGAATTAACACTGATCCAAGATCACGTGCGTATAATTGAATACTAGAGGCGACGTCTCGCATACTAGATTCTCTTTCTTAAGTACTTATTTTTCGTTCAGTGAAAATCAAATTCAAAACCGAATCCTCGATAACCTATCCAGGCCATCGGAAAGTTTCTAAAACATTTAGGAGAAAACCTTTTCTTTGAAAATCTTTTGTAAAGCATCTTTGAAATACTTTTATCTTTGAAAATCCCCAATATGATATTGTCAAATAATCTTGAAAGTTTTCACTTGAAGACACATTGTTCGAAAATGATTTTTCTCTTGTATAACAATAGTTCACCAAAACCATTTCAACATTTAAAACAAGTACTTTAAGTTAATGAACTTTTGGAAAAGAACACCAATCCCTTCATCTTCAAAGCTTATTAAGGTTTTTAATCCTTATAACAGTTGAGCACAGACACAAGTCTAGCTTAGCAAACTTTCAATCAACAACAGTATATATTATCGGTTCAATGCTAATATCAGAGTTGAAAGCAGTTCATCACAGATATGCATTATAACATTTAGAACAAGCACAATTCAACATCAGATAATAGCATAACAGTTCAAGTACATTAGATAACCAAGTAAGTTCAATCAACATATAAATATCCAGTTAAACACATACACACATGCATACAGTTATTGAATATCTTTAGGAAATCCCCTCTTACCTCACGTCGGAGTTAAGAGTTTTGGATTTGAAAAGAAGGTTCACGAACGTCCTCGCTTCTCCGGCGATGGAAGTCTAAGGTTACCAAAATAAAATCATGAGTTAAAAAAAGAAATCAACTGGAGAACACTAACCACAAGGTATAGGTTCGGTTCATACAATAAACTAGGATTAGGGGTTTCCGAAATTTATGTGACTCTTGGATTTATGATCCTTAAGTGCTAGAAGTTCATAAACAACAATCTTTTAACAAAGTTGAATTAAAAATCCCACTAAGTACTTGACTTAGGGTTTCGCCCAAGCATAGGTAAATAGGCTAGGAATTTCTAAACTTTCCAATCTCTTTAGGTTAGCATCCATACATAGTAAGGAGCTTGAAACCATGATCATTTTGGAAAATGGAAAAATCAAACGTCTTAGACCATGAACTCTTAGGTTCGGCCTTAACAAGTTTGTGAGGTTAGAGATCTTTAAATCATCCAATCTTTTGGACATAGCATCCTTTAACATGGAGGAGCTTTAATCCATAATCATCTTGGAAAACAAAATAAAATAACACATCCTAGGTCAAATGTTACATTCGGCCATTATAGGAAAATAAAGCAAGAAAATATTTTAAACTTTCCAATCACTTAGACATATCATCCTTTAACATAAGGAGCTTTTTAGTCCATATCCTAGGTCAAATGTTACATTTGGCCATCATAGGAAAATAAAGCAAGAAAATATTTTAAACTTTTCAATCACTTAGACATATCATCCTTTAACATAAGGAGCTTTTTAGTCCATGATCACTTTGGAAAACAAAACTCAACATCTTTGCCATGACCATTTAAGGTTTCGGCCTTTTCAAGAAATAGGGGTTAGAAATCTTCAAACTTTCCAATCTCTTGGACTTAGCATCCTCCTATATCAAGGAGTTCTAATCCATGATCATTTTGGAAAACAAAACTTAAACACCATTGCCTTAAAACTCATTGGTTTTAGTCTTTACATAAAAATAGGGTAAAAATATTTAAACTTTCCAATCACTTAGACATAGCATCCTTTAACATAAAGGAGCCTTGGTCCATGATCATCTTGGAAATGAAACTCATACATGTAAAAGTTGAAACAAGATTCATCTAAACCATATACATGGTTTCGGCCTCCTTAGGAAGAAGAGGTTAGGAAACTTTGTTTTACACAACCTTTTAGTATGTGATAGTATGAGTAAATACAAGAATATAGAAAGTGGTTTCAACTCAAAAGGAGTTTTCTACCATTTTCGAGAGGTTTTAGAAGTTAAAAGCACATAAAGAACATATGAAGAAAACTTTGATACAAAATATGAAACTTTGAAAAAAAGAACTACATAGAAGTATTACCCTTAACAAGAGGAACAACTTTGATGAAGATCATTAAGAGAAAAGCTTGATAAAAATGTAAACTTTGTAAGAGACAAGAAGAAGAGGAAGAAGAAGAAGAAATGTACTAAGGTGTAAATGTGAGAAAATGGAGGAAAGTGATGAAGGGTGGAAATGATGAGTATTTATAGAGAGTGAGGGAGAGTGGCACGGTTTTGGAGAGGAAGAAAGAAGAGAAGAAAGAGGGTGGGTTGCTTGTAGAGAAAGAAATAAGGTATGGTGTGGTAAGGTGGAGGTATGGTGTGGAGGTAAGGTTGGAGAGAGAATGTAAGAAAAAGTGAGATTTTGAAAAAAGTCAAGATTTACTTTTTGAGGTGTGTCATAGCCTTCACATCAAGTCACTTCATGTCACTTCATCCTCTTGATGCTCTGCTCCATTACGTATCAGATGACTTCCACGATCGAATTTCCCGACGATTTCGCCCGGGAAATCCCGAAGATTTGGCCCCGAACAAGATTTTTCGAAAAACTCCAAACCCACACAAAACATCATAAAAACACTAACCGTCTTGTTCACGAATTAAAATTTGGTCTCTAGCTCAGTAAACTTGTACTGGCAGTGAGAACCCAGACCAGTTTTCGTCTGAATTTTTGACTGAAAATTTTACTGTGACTTCATACGGTAAAACAACACAAGAAAATGATTTTATTTTAAATAAAATCATCCTCTGGATTTTATCAAAATAAACACATTAAAGCATCTATTTACTGATAAAGAAGCATACGAAAAACAGGGTGTTACATATATTATGGGGTGTTTTTAATTAGTTACCTAAGATTAAAAGTATGATCAATAATTCGAGTTGGGTAGAAAGAATGGGGTAAGGAACCTTTTGTAGAGTAAATGTGCAAAGCCTCGTGATTAAAAAGTGCAGAGTGGTAGGGAATTTTCAAAATTTGAAACTTTAATCGGGGAATTCTAGCCAAACATGCATCTAGATTGGTCAAACGTTCTAACAACCTTATGGCTAAAACCTTAAATTCAATATTTTTCTCATAGTGATTTTCTTGACACAAAAATTGGGTTTATGCCAAGTTATACCCGGCGAAGTATTTTGTTTGTGAGTTGGGTTTTAAAAGAAGGGGTTTATGCAAGTCCACAATCTCCTGGTCTTTTACTTTAATTATTTGATTTCGTCGGATTTGGACACTACCAAAAAACCGAGTAAACACCACAATCAAAGGAGATTGAACGCGTGAGCGACGTTTCGATGGCAATAAGTGTCGCGTAAAATTAGTGACAACAAGTTGGAAGCATGCTGTGAATGGGTGCTCTATATCAAAAGCATGATAAATAATAGGAAAATGCTAACGAGTGGCCTAAAGGTATTTATTAAGGAATCAAGAAAAGAAATTTTGTATAGGGAATTAGTGTATTTATATTTAAAAAAGTGAAATGCTTAGTTTTCCAATGAAAACTTGCTTTTCTTGATTCTTTAAAGAGTATTCTAAGGACATTCGTTAACATGACTCTAAATAATATAATAGTAAATTAAATGAATATGGATAAGTACAAGTGTACAACACAACTAGTTAAAGATGTAGCAAATCATAACTTATGATTTAATGTAAATGCAATCATAACGTAGCCACGTAGGTAGTATGAATCGTTCTAACCAATAAGAGCTTACAATGTAACAGTGGTGATGAGCAAATTGCTTTGATAAATAAACGAGAATGAATGGCTAGACGTAAATGGCAAATATCAACAATTAATTATAATTTAACGTGAATGAATGGCGAGTTACAAATGGAAAATATCCACAATAAATTATAATCTTACCGAATAATAAAGATTATGAAGCGACCATTTAACATATAGTAACTCTAAGTTATCCACCAAAAAAAAATAGTAACTCTAAGTTTCTCTTGTTTTTTTATTTTTGATAGGTACTCTAAGTTTTCCTTGATTTCATGTCAATGGGAGCTAGTGCACTTTTAGTTCTTATTTAATTGGATGCCTGGTAGACAGATCGAAGACTTGTATGTTTGGGCTATATTTGGTGGAATGAGGAGAATTACAGAGATTGTACAACTAAGTTGCTAAATGGGCGATGCCATATTGACAGAATCATAAAAAATGATGCTCAATGAGGAACAAGTAGTTGCATTAAAATTGAAAAAAGAGATGGTCCAACCAAGAAATGGCCTTAGTAGTGCATTCTCCTTTATTTATTTACCCTCCTCTCTGTACAATTGGGTTATCTGGGCACCGCTGCTCTGTTAAGTCGGAGGAGGTAGGCTAACAAAGAGTGTCACTACCAGCTTAACCCAGCAAACCTGGAGCTTGTCCCATCACCTTAATGCCCCCACTTGGGTCACAAGCTAGTGCTGCCTAGCTCGACATTCTTTGATGTTTGTCTAAGGCATATAAACAATAAGTTTTTTCATGATATGCACGATGTGGGACTTATAAACACAAGTCCTTTTAGGTTTGATGTTTTGCAGGTGATTCGGGTTGACCTTTCACAAGGTGGGGATAGAAACATCCAAGAATGGTTGGATCGAGCGCTAGTTTCTGCTTCATAGCATGATCTTTTCCCAGAACTAAATGTTTAACATCTTCTAATATCTAGATTCGATCATTGTCCCATCAAAGTTTGTTTACAATGTGAAGCAATGTGAAAAAGATGAGAACATATTTTATTATCCGAGGAGCTTTAGACTAAGGTAGATGAGTGTAAAAATATAGCCATGCGATGTTGGGTGAGTTCGTTGGGATCTATAACAGAGAAAATTAAATTATGTGGGTCACGATTGGACTCATGGGATGATCAGATTTTTGTGTACCTGTCAAAAACTATTGCAAAGAAACAAAAGATTCTAAATGATCTTTTATCTTGATCTCAAATAGAGGAGGTGTTGGACGAAATTGATGTGATAGAACATGAGCTCGGAGACCTATTGATGTATGGGGAGGTAATTCGAGCTTGAGCCATGTGGCTTCAACATGGTGATCAAAATTCCATATTCGTCCATCAAAAAGCATCATAAGATGGAATGTATTTTAGGCGATCTTGGGATAAAATATTAGGATGAAGAGTATATTGTATAGGTATTAATAACTTTCTTTAGCATATATTTTTCATCATATTTTGTCTATAATGTTGAAGATATTGCACAACCTATTCATGAAAAAAAAAATGCCCAGGATATGTAAGATTTCCTTATCCAATTGTTTACAAGAGAAGAGTGATCAAAGTTTTGAAACAAATGCATCCAACTATAGCCCTTAGCCCAGATGGGATGCTTGTCGTCGTTAACCCAAAATATCTAGGATGGAATGTACTCACAACAATATTGAATATTCCAAATCATGAAGCTAACCCTATTGTGGGAGAAAATCTAAATGCTTTTGTTTCGGAAAGATTAATAGCTGACAACGAATTAATAGCTTTCGAGACTTTCCACTTTGTGAGGAAGAGAAGCTTGATTTTGTCTAAGATAAAATATGGAAGAAGCTAAATGGATACAAAGAAAATTATCTATGCGTGCATGCAAAGATATTCCTACCAAAGAAGTGACATGGTCTATTCCAACATATATTGCAACACCCTAAAACCCGGCATCACATGGTTACCCGTTGCGGAAAAGAAACTTATTTAAAATGCTGGTCGCCTTCGGAAAAATAAGCTTTCATAAAAGGTTACTGAAAAGGGTACTTTTTTTTTTAAAGGAAGTTAAGAAAAGGTGATGAACACTCAGAACATGAAAATAAACATCATACATATAAATATAACAGTCTCACTTGGGATCTTAGGTTTGATTACAAGACAGGCCTTGTCGAACTGGCCAACATACACTGAAACAACTACTGAAGAAATAGGTAAAAATAAAACATCAAACCGGGAATAGGGAACTGGGTACAAGACTCAAAAGATGGTTCTAAAATCCTAGGTACTATCGGGACAACTCCAAAAGCCGACGAACAATCTACCAATACCTCCTGCATGCAGAGTGACCACAGACGCTACCCTCAGACGAGATATCAAATACCGGATCGATAACGTCACCGCCGTTGTCGATAGGAATGTCGTCATCGCCGGGATTCTGCGGATCGTACTCAGGCTCCTCCTCGTCCTCGTCCTCGACCTCTATGAACTTAAGAGGCTCTTCCTCGGGATCCTCCTCCACTGGATCCTCCGCAAGCGGTTCGACTGGATCCAAATGCTCATGAAGGAGACCGGTGACTTGTAGCATATGAAGGTAGTACCATGGAGGTGGAAGCGTCACAGTCCTCGTCTCAACGGTGTGAATCCTTCGTACGGGCACTCCGTTAGCATTCGTCTCAGTAGTCGTGACTGGTCCTCGATACATAGTTGTCGTCGCATCATCGTTCACCGTCCAGTTTCTCACTAGCCCAGCCTCGTCGAACACCTCATTCCTCGAAATCGAGGGTGCTAGGGGAACGTTGGGTTCCATCTAAAGCACGTACATATACCGATAAGAAAAGGAATAGAACATATTGATATGCAAGAGTGAGATACCGTCATAAGATATATCCCACAACAACCATATACATGATATATGTAACACATAATCAAGTCAACAGTTAAATCATGCATAATCATAATATAACCGTGTTATATCAAGGGATCTCAAGCCCGCACAATCAATTTTCGAAAATATGCATGACACTTCAATATCAGGCTCTATCCTAATCTCATGAGATCTCAACACCGTGTTTCACCGGAGAAGAATTAGAGTTGGTCAATCTCTAGCCCACCGGGCAGTTGCCTCCATACCCTCATGCATTTAAGGTCTCAGGATGAGCAACGTCACATGTGCCTCTGAACCGGTCACATGGACTGACTCCCAGATACCACCTTGTATCTGATATGTAAGAAAGGCACGTCTGCCTGGGGTAATGCATATGAGAAAATATTTTATTCAAAAGGTTTTCTTTGTGTTCATTCTTTTTTGCTGTCGCAGCTCAAAGCTAACGACTTAATCATCATTTCCCCATCACTTGAAAACTTAGAAGCATAGGATACACAATCCGAATGCTCAATCACAACGCCTGAGACCGATGCACCAGTCCTAGGCTTGTGGTCGTGGAAAACAACATTCACCTTTAACAACGTTCATCACAATGTGGTTAGGACACACAGTCCACAACAACATGATTAGGACACACAGTCCACAACAACGAAATCAGAACGCACTGTCCTCGATTTCGAGAATTGGACTCTCAGTCCAGAACATCATGAATAGGACTCATGGCCCCGAATTAACACTGATCCAAGATCACGTGCATATAACTGAATACTAGAGGCGACGTCTCGCGTACTAGATTCTCTTTCTTAAGTACTTATTTTTCGTTCAGTGAAAATCAAATTC